>NW_019773559.1:165345-192893 GCF_001039355.2 Lingula anatina
GGGGGGGGGGGGGGGGGGGGGGGGGGAGGAGACTCCCTTTTGAAATGGAGACCAATGGCCACCAGTATTTTCACTGGGCAGTGATGACCTTTAAAGCTAGTGAGAGATAACAGTCAAGATTGGTTAAAATTCTAGACAGGCATTCTGGATGAATATCTCATTGAAGTTTTCCTTTGAACATGTCTGCCATTTCCACCTGGCTAGATGGTTACGCTGTCTGGTTGGATTTGAACAAGAATGTGCCCTGGAATATATAACCTGGTCAGCTTAGACAGAAATGTCAAGAATGCCCATTTAGGTTGATTATACTTTTCCAGGTCATCTTTTGTATACAATTTTGGCCCCAGGTGAGTATTTTCAATGTACAACCTTCATAATGCTGGTTCCAGGTTGGATGTGTTATCACATCCAGGCCCTGTTGATGTATGAGTAGATGTGGTCAGTTTGTGGGGCAGGTGAAAATATGTTACACCTACATTCTGGGATCATGCCTTTCGGTGATTAGAAATAGCTGCTCAATTAAGTGTTAATCTCTTAAAGATGCAACTCATGATGAAGTTGATTGGTTCCATCATGGACACATGCACAAGCATGCATGCACATGTGCACATGGATGCACTGCACAGCCAGATGTGTTGAAATGTCAGTCATTCCAAATGAGAAATTTTGGTAATATAGCGGTGCAATTCCTGTTACCCATGGCCAATAGTGCTTCAAAAAATATATTTATATTTAGTTTTTCATTCAGCTACTTGCTACGTCTGGTAATTTATCTGACATTGACTTGTGTTAAGGTGACAAAGTTGTGTTTAGTTAGCAATTTTCTTCTTTTGTCCTTTCTGGGGCTTGAAAATTTTTGTAATTGGTAATCTACCCTCCTCTCATGTTGTTAGAGATGTGTTCCAGCGATAAATTCTGCCCCACTTGATTTAACATAAGAATTGTGCTGTTGTTCACAATGTAACTCACTCCCGAATTCCGCATTATTAACCTTGCCACAAGATCGTGATGGCTTGTTTGGCTTGGCAATAGAAGACCAGACAGGGAAAATTGAATTATCTTCCAATCGTAATTCAAGTGATACATGAGCCGGGAGGCTTGGATTTTATAGGAATTAGCGCAGCTTTCATTTAACCCAGGGATGTTTAAACTTAGAGTAAACAGTGTGGTCCTGGGGTGCAAAGTTCCCACCTGCCCTATTCTTCTGTAGTGATAGTAGACCCCTTAGAGGGGCACTCATCCCCAAACTGACTGTGGGATCACCATTCCATCTCATAGATACAACTGATGCTATCACTTCACTTACATGTTTGAGTACACATTTTATTACACAGGCAATTTTATGGTCGACGCTGCCCTATTAACGCCCTCACAAAAGCAATAGTAAAAGTAGAAAATGATGATTTGGTTGGATGGGCGTGAGGTTTTGTGGCTAGGTGTCGAATGGACTGCAATAGGTGCAGGGTTTACGGACTTGTATCTTGTGAAGCTGTCCTGTTTTCTTATTGAAACAACATGTTCTGCGGATCACAGTCAGTTCCATTTTGATTTGTAAATCACATGTCTGTGATCCTGATCTTCAGTCACACAGAAGAAAAAGAAATTGCAAGATATATCCCCTCTGAAATGAAACTTGTTATGACCAACGTGACTGATAAGAGTTGCTTGTCTACAGTTTCATTGGTTAAGATTTCTCATCTAGGCTATGATATCCCTAGAGGTGTTTTGTCTGTCTGATGACTTCTGGAGTGATATGTCAAGCTTATTGTTGGTCAGTTTTTGTACATTTGGACAGGTTTTTGGCCAGAGCTTTGAAATGGAGATTCCAAACTCGATTTCTAACTTAGATAAGTCACCTTGGGTCTCTGAGATCCAATAATAAAAAGAAAAATAAATGGACGTCCGATATTTGGAGTCCAAAAGAGAACTGGATAGTTGACTGGCTAATACCTTGCAACTGGAAGATTGTTAGATTGCTGGCTGATTTTGTTCACAGTTTGTTTTCTTGATATTCGACAGTCTGTAAAATTTATCAAACAGATACATTTTTTTTTTCAAATGATGTAATATTAAAATTGTAATGTGTTTTTAATGTCTTCTATGTGTAGTCTAACAATCACATGCCAAATTCGTAAGGTTTTCGCAGTTAAAAGAGCCCTTGCTTTTTCCTGTTGACTATCGAAATGTTAACAAGTCAAAAAGTGGTAATAGGGTTACAATGAAGGGTTTAAAACATATGCTACAGTATTAGGCGAAGAACATGTTTATCTTTTCACCAACAATTGATGTCAAAATATTTGACTATTGACACATGGATATTGCATTTGCTAATTTGTTTTATATTCGTGCGGCGATGAATAGATGCGACTGAATATGATCGAGAAATGAGTGTAAAATCAAACTGCGTCAAAGTTAAACAACATGCACCAGCTTTGCACAGGTGGAAATGAGCCGTCATTCTTCAACAACGGCAGCATACCCCAGCGTTGTGTCCCATTGTGTAATATTCTGTTTGTCATTCTGCAAAAGTATGTAACGTATACAGGTAATTATTGAATGACCCATAAATTATTAAGTAAACTATTTGTATCAGTCCTTTTTAAATGCCCGTCACACTGGTAAATCTGATTGGTTGGGAATACAAAGTTTCTCCATCTGCTCAGCCAGTGCTTTGTTGTATTAATTACTCTGCCAATAAAAATAATCGATTGCCTGGCACGGGTTGTAGCCTAGCCACCAATGTGTGAAATATTGCACAAAGGCTGATGGATATTGAAAACATTGTTTCAGTTATGAGGTCAAATTCTGATCTGGGTGACATTCATGTCCACTATTCACTGAGTGCATTGGTCAGTCTGTCCACTGTGTGTTCACTGTTTGTCCAGGTACGGCTACATGTTAAATGCAGTGTTGAGGGGATTAGGTAAAATGACCTAAGGTATTGGTCATACGATTACATCTCAGTGTGTATTTGTTATGGTCTGGGCCATGCTTTGCATTGTTTGATCTACTGCAAGGGTACCTGGCTGTCCAGGGGTGAACTTGGAAGGGATATCCAGGGGTACAGCAGGGGTGGGTGGGGATAGAGGGGGGGACCCGGCTGTCCAGGGGTGTACTGAAGGGATACTCAGGGGCACTGCATTCGCAGAGAGATAAGATGTGCCCAGTTCATCTTATAATAAAGCTATACCTGCTCACCTTTTTTACAGTATGCTGGGATAAAATGTTTCATAATTTTCAATTTATGTTCTTTGCAGAATCTCTTTTTCATCTATCCCTTTCCTATCCTAAAATANATTGTGAGTGACCACAGAGCTCTGCTGTGACGGCTGGCAGACTTATGCAACTGTGGGTCCCCGTGTATTGTGAACACAGTGCCATTACAGAGAGCCCTGTTGTTTTGGTATGCTAGAGGGACTGCGAGATATGCCATTGCCGTTGGGGTTGACCCTGGAGGCAGGGTGAAAACTGAGCGAAAGGGTGCGATGTTTTATTGTAATGAAAGGAGAATTATGCTTGTGCACAGTTGAAAATATTTATGTAGAATGTAGAATTCCATTTTTGTTCTGGACTAAATGTCAGTTTCTGTGTTTGAGTAATGCAGCCATAAGTTGTATAACCTTAGATGGTCTTGACATATACAGTGAGCAGGTGATATGAAAGGCAATGGACAGATTTCCATATGCCTCTAGCAAAGAAGTTTATGGAATGATCTTGACCTGACTTAATATCTCACAAGACAAAAGAACCAATTTGTCTGGCTTGCTATTTGCACAGCCAGGCTAGACGTATTTGCTGCATAATTTTCCCAGAGTCCCAGTTTGATTTCCTAGGAATAATCCCTGGTATTGTAGCCCTTGATTTCTTCTGCAAATTCTCCCATTGTACTGGTAATAGGCTGATCTCCCTCGGGCTAAAGGACAAATCAATAGTAATGGTTAATTACTACTACAATGAAGCTTAGATTTTATAGGAAGCTGCCTAAGAACAGCTGGGGAGTATTGGAAATGGAAAGGATTTTCTGACTTTACACACCTTCGGGGGATGATTTAATGGGATTGCATCTATAAGACTTGGTGGCATGTTATGAAGTTCATGTTAGGATTAGAACAGTGTAGAAGATATATTTATGATATGAAATATAAGACCCCATTCCCAGAGATTAGATCGATCCAACTAGATCGACCTAACTCCCTGGGGGTTCACGCTAAGTGGCTGTCAGCCAAGCAGGTACGAAAGTTAATTACCCCCTTACAGCATTTAAGCCGGATTATCTGACAGCAATCTAGTGAGACTCCCCATGGGGATAGATCGATCTAAAATCTATGGGAATGCGCCCTAAGAGAGATAGGTTGAGAGACTGACTGACTGTCAGACAGTAAGCCGAAAGAAACGATTGCGAGGGAAAAAATAACTGCATGCATCGCATTTTCAGTACAAAGCTCTTAAAAGGGCAAAGGTTCCGTGGTTGCCCTTAGAAGAATCAACATGTGAGACGGAAGGTCTCTCCCTGAAGATCTCAAACATTCTTTGATGTTGTGAAAATATACACAGTGTCTTCCATCTGTGACAGGACTTAGCAGATGTTACATATATCTGAAAACAGTCTGTCAGTGGGGCTTGTTGTTTTACCTTGTAATGTCACAGGAGGAATGAAAGTAGACTAAATCATCTCTGCTACCACTGGTTGACTTTCTTTGTTGCACGATACTTATTCTACTTAAGTTTTTATCATTTGCAAAGTTTGAGATTGTTACTGGGCATTTGAGTAAAGCATTTCCAAGAATTATTTGCTTGTTTTGTAATTTCATTACAGTGGCTTCCCAACATTTATCACAGGTGTTACCATTTCTTGGGTAATCATAAAAAGGCCAAGGTTAGGGGAAGGAACGTAGATAATGAGTACTTCCATTACTGAACTGTATATGTGAGCCAGAGATTAGATTATACACATAAGGCAGAAGAAATGACAGGATTTTTGATATGTCTTTATAAGGAAATGTATTTCTTTAGTACCCTCTAACCTAAAAGGTTGTTGACCTGAAACTGAGATGAGAGAAGCCCGTATCTGAAACTTGGACCTCCTGGTGAGAAACATGAAGGACAGAATGGAGATGCTTTTGATAGTCTGAATTTCAGAAATGTTGCAGTTTTCGTTGTAGATATTAAAGATAACAATATTCATGTATTTATGCCCTGTAATTTTGTACTTAGTTAGAAGCACTTTTGTAAAGACACATACAGAATAATTTTCCTTCATTTTCTGGTTTGTGTGTTCCCCCCCTCCTCCATTGTGCTCCATCTCTCAGCTTTTTGCCCTTGTGTTGCTACCTACAGAACAGAAGACTACCCTGGCAATATCTCATTGTGCTACAGTCTATTATGTACTTCTTTGCCATCCTAGTGAGTCATCAAACACGATGTCAAGGAGGATATAACAGACTCCACTACCTTGATGTGCTAAACCCTCGGCTTTGTATCATTTACTATCAATGATAAAACTTGTATTGGAGAGATAAGAGAGAAATAAATTTCTGGCTGTTTGAGTGTGGTTCACCTCTATTCTCATTTCTATTTCGTTCACACTTCCCACAGGACAGTGACTCAGGTATGGGCCCCGTTCACTCAACATTTATTGAAGTGATCTTGGTCTGCTGAATTCACAAGTTATGTATAAAGGATATAGGTTGCATTATTAGTGGATGAATGCTGAGTTCACAACATGAAGTCAAACAGTCAACTCTCTCTCTCTCTCTCTCAGGTTTGCTATCTTCATCAGAAATTATAAGCCTTAAGTTGGGGGAAAGGAAAAACTAGTAAGATCCAGATACAGCTGTGATACGTGAACAGATCCAAAGTGTCCTAGTCATTAATGGATGACTCTGGAGTTGTCTCTGGTGTGATCACACCAATACATCATGTTTATTGACTGGGGAATCAAACTTGGAGTGGTACAGACTTTTCTAAGCTGTCACTTCTGAAGAGAAACAAAATCATCAGAGAAGACATATTGCCAATTTACCATGTTATAATTCCAGTAGGTTGGAACTCGGTGGCAGTAATTAGAATGCAGTGTGGGTGCTAGTGTTCTTGTGCCGCGTTGAATCATGGTGTTGATGGTTTTATGGGATGGCATTTCTGAACCAAATTAAGAACTTGTATTTTTGGATAGTCGGTAAAATATTTGGATGGAATTTGCTCAATTTCATTGTTTGATATCTCCAGCTCTGTGAACATTAAAATCTGTCACATTTGTTTTGCTTGCATAGTACCATGTATGCATCAGTTTTTTGTGTAATTTTGCCTTGGAAAAAAAAAAGACGGTTTGAAGCGCATCTAATCACTTACCTGGGTGTGTGCAATTTATAAGAACAAGGTATTTCTGCTTCTAGTTAAAAATATGCAATATTTGAAATGCCATCATAAATCTGGTGAGCTAAACTCTGCCCTTTCTGATGGAGAGAATTAACTGGGGTTACCAAGTGGCATTTTCAAACCTGCTTCTGGTGAGGCGGAAATTTAACCTGCGTTCTGTGTTGTCAGAGGCCAGTTCGTAAGAGGAGGGGTTTGGGGGGGAGGGGGAGACTCCCTTTTAAATTGAGACCAGTGACCACCAGTATTTTCACTGGGCAGTGATGACCTTTAAAGCTAGTGAGAGATAACAGTCAAGATTGGTTAAAATTCTAGACAGGCATTCTGGATGAATATCTCATTGAAGTTTTCCTTTGAACATGTCTGCCATTTCCACCTGGCTGGATGGTTACGCTGTCTGGTTGGATTTGAACAAGAATGTGCCCTGGAATATATAACCTGGTCAGCTTAGACAGAAATGTCAAGAATGCCCATTTAGCTTGAGTATACTTTTCCAGGTCATCTTTTGTATACTATTTTGGCCCCAGGTGAGCATTTTCAATGAACACCTTTCATAATGCTGGTTCCAGGTTGATGTGTTATCCCATCCAGGCCCTGTTGATGTATGAGTTGATGTGGTCAGTTTGTGGGGCAGGTGAAAATATGTTACACCTACATTCTGGGATCATGCCTTTCGGTGATTAGAAATAGCTGCTCAATTAAGTGTTAATCTCTTAAAGATGCAACTTATGATTAAGTTGATTGGTTCCATCATGGACACATGCACAAGCATGCATGCACATGTGCACACGGATGCACTGCACAGCCAGATGTGTTGAAATGTCAGTCATTCCAAATGAGAAATTTTGGTAATATAGCGGTGCAATTCCTGTTACCCATGGCCAATAGTGCTTCAAAAAATATATTTATATCTAGTTTTTCATTCAGCTACTTGCTACGTCTGGTAATTTATCTGACATTGACTTGTGTTAAGGTGACAAAGTTGTGTTTAGTTAGCAATTTTCTTCTTTTGTCCTTTCTGGGGCTTGAAAATTTTTGTAATTGGTAATCTACCCTCCTCTCATGTTGTTAGAGATGTGTTCCAGCGATAAATTCTGCCCCACTTGATTTAACATCAGAATTGTGCTGTTGTTCACAATGTAACTCGCTCCCGAATTCCGCATTATTAACCTTGCCACAAGATCGTGATGGCTTGTTTGGCTTGGCAATAGAAGACGAGACGGGGAAAATTGAATTATCTTCCAATCGTAATTCAAGTGATACATGAGCCGGGAGGCTTGGATTTTATAGGAATTAGCGCAGCTTTCATTTTACCAAGGGATGTTTAAACTTAGAGTAAACACTGTGGTCCCGGGGTGCAAAGTTCCCACCTGCCCTATTCTTCTGTAGTGATAGTAGACCCCTTAGAGGGGCACTCATCCCCAAACTGACTGTGGGATCACCATTCCATCTCATAGATACAACTGATGCTATCACTTCACTTACATGTTTGAGTACACATTTTATTACACAGGCAATTTTATGGTCGACGCTGCCCTATTAACGCCCTCACAAAAGCAATAGTAAAAGTAGAAAATGATGATTTGGTTGGATGGGCGTGAGGTTTTGTGGCTAGGTGTCGAATGGACTGCAGTAGGTGCAGGGTTTACGGACTTGTATCTTGTGAAGCTGTCCTGTTTTCTTATTGAAACAACATGTTCTGCGGATCACAGTCTGTTCTCTTTTGATTTGTAAATTGCACGTCTGTGATTCTGGTCTTCAATCACACAAAGAAAAAGAAATTGCAAGATATATCCCTTCTGAAATGAAACTTGTTATGACCAACGTGACTGATAAGAGTTTCTCGTCTACAGTTTCATTGGTTAAGATTTCTCATCTAGGCTATGATATCCCCAGAGGTGTTTTGTCTGTCTGATGACTTCTGGAGTGATATGTCAAGCTTATTGTTGGTCAGTTTTTGTACATTTGGACAGGTTTTTGGCCAGAGCTTTGAAATGGAGATTCCAAACTCGATTTCTAACTTAGATAAGTCACCTTGGGTCTCTGAGATCCAATAATAAAAAGAAAAAAAAATGGACGTCCGATATTTGGAGTCCAAAAGAGAACTGGATAGTTGACTGGCTAATACCTTGCAACTGGAAGATTGTTAGATTGCTGTCTGATTTTGTTCACAGTTTGTTTTCTTGATATTCGACAGTCTGTAAAATTTATCAAACAGATACATTTTTTTTTCAAATGATGTAATATTAAAATTGTAATGTGTTTTTAATGTCTTCTATGTGTAGTCTAACAATCACATGCCAAATTCGTAAGGATTTCCCAGTTAAAAGAGCCCTTGCTTTTTCCTGTTGACTATCAAATGTTAACAAGTCAAAAAGTGGTAATAGGGTTACAATGAAGGGTTTAAAACATATGCTACAGTATTAGGCGAAGAACATGTTTATCTTTTCACCAACAATTGATGTCAAAATATTTGACTATTGACACATGGATATTGCATTTGCTAATTTGTTTTATATTCGTGCGGCGATGAATAGATGCGACTGAATATGATCGAGAAATGAGTGTAAAATCAAACTGCGTCAAAGTTAAACAACATGCACCAGCTTTGCACAGGTGGAAATGAGCCGTCATTCTTCAACAACGGCAGCATACCCCAGCGTTGTGTCCCATTGTGTAATATTCTGTTTGCCATTCTGCAAAAGTATGTAACGTATACAGGTAATTATTGAATGACCCATAAATTATTAAGTAAACTATTTGTATCAGTCCTTTTTAAATGCCCGTCACACTGGTAAATCTGACTGGCTGGGAATACAAGGCTTCTCCATCTGCTCAGCCAGTGCTTTGTTGTATTAATTACTCCGCCAATAAAAATAATCGATTGCCTGGCACGGGTTGTAGCCTGGCCACCAATGTGTGAAAAATTGCACAAAGGCTGATGGATATTGAAAACAATGTTTCAGTTATGAGGTCAAATTCTGATCTGGGTGACATTCATGTCCACTATTCACCGAGTGCATTGGTCAGTCTGTCCACTGTGTGTTCACTGTTTGTCCAGGTACGGCTACATGTTAAATGCAGTGTTGAGGGGATTAGGTAAAATGACCTAAGGTATTGGTCATACGATTACATCTCAGTGTGTATTTGTTATGGTCTGGGCCATGCTTTGCATTGTTTGATCTACTGCAAGGGTACCTGGCTGTCCAGGGGTGAACTTGGAAGGGATATCCAGGGGTACAGCAGGGGTGGGTGGGGATAGAGGGTGGGGAACCCGGCTGTCCAGGGGTGTACTGAAGGGATACTCAGGGGCACGGCATTCGCAGAGAGATAAGATGTGCCCAGTTCATCTTATAATAAAGCTATACCTGCTCCCCTTTTTTACAGTATGCTGGGATAAAATGTTTCATAATTTTCAATTTATGTTCTTTGCAGAATCTCTTTTTCATCTATCCCTTTCCTATCCTAAATTAGCCGTTTGTATTCAAATAGTTTTGCTCTATTTCTGCAAGCTAATCTTTGAATTTCATAACAGAAATGTTGTGCTAAACTGAATGTAAGAGTTTCCCTAGTTGCCCTGTGGAGCTTGTCAACATGGCAGTTGGCAGTAATTTTGTTGACTCCAGCTAACGAGTCCCGACATTTTCTGTCATATTCAAGTTGAGTGTCTGCCAGCATGTCCCAATAATAAGTCTCGATAGTCTGGCCGAGAGCTGAAGTGCTTTGTAAACTTAACCAAAAAGAATGGGAATTTTTTCCCTTGCAGAATACATTGAATTCCAGCTGCATATTACACATGACAGCTATTTTCTCATATCGTATATTGAAGTGGGATCAATTATTGGGTGTTAATAAAACAGACGTAAGAGATGAAAGATTAAGTTCCTTTCTTTCCTCTATAGTTTGGTTTGATTTGACAGCAGTTCAACACTGAGAGAAAGGCTGTTTCCTACAATCATCACATAATGCCTGTCCCTGCCTTTATGGATACATATTTAGATTATGTTAGAAGTACTTGCACCCTGGTTCTCTCAGTTCATATGTGACAAAACTGCAATATGCAGTACTATGTCTGCATAAAGATTAGGCTTTGTGATCCAGGGTAGCATTTTTGTCCCTGGACATCTTTTTGAAATTGGAGGTGGCTTCATAAGTAGAAATATATGAATGTGACAGCATCTCTTGTTCTTGTGAAGATTTTATACTCAGCTTTACCTGATTTGTTCTAGATCAGGGAGAAAATTGGTTCAGAAATACTGAGTTTCCTAATGGGAATTGTGTAAATTTGGCCACATCTCTGATTTAAGAGATGTGTAGATAGATTTCTATTCTGAGCTCTTCTTGAAATGTGCCACATCAGGGAAAATTGGTTCAGAATTACCATATCTGCGCTCCAATTACCTGGCAACACCTTCTTAGCACAGAGGCACTAATAGCACCAAGATAACATTAACAAACAACAGACCCCTTAGTCTGCACTTGTCTGCTACCCTCAGCTATGGTTGTCTGATTTTTCATTAATGACGGTTGATGCATTTATACTTAATATCTTGTTATAACTCCTGGAAATCAGATTGGATTCATTGGCGAAAAAATCCTTAGCTTTTCACCCCCAGACAATGCCCGTGTCTGTTATCATAGCTACAACAGCTCCGTCATCTTCTGTCTTCTTTATCTTATCTCTTGTCTTGTAATGACCGCTGATCCCCATGTCTTTGGGGGTTAAGTCTCGGACCAAACACTGTGAGGAAGATAGGGCATGCACTCGCCCAGGGGGATGCTCAGGGACCTTCTATTTGGACACACCAAGTAAACACTATGCAAGACTCTGAAACAGTTTCAAAGACATTGGGTTAGTGGGGGGAGGGGGGTCAGGCATATGGATCATTTTTGATAAACTGATAAGGACAAATAAAAATTAAAAAAAAATACTTCCCCCCCCCCTCCCCACTTTTTTCTTAGTCTCTTTATCAAGAAATTGAACCAAACAGTTACACAGTGAGAATTAGGTTCAGATTGACAGCCTTGTTGCTTTGAGCTTTTTGTGTGAACTGCTCTGGGAACTGTATTATTATATCTTCTCAAGCTATCGCATATAGAAAAATTGGCAGCTTGTCAGCAGAGTCTGCTAGCGAAGTGTTTTTTATTGGCCTGACTTTCCAGTCGTGCTTTTTATAACCAAATATGTATTTTGATCCTGTATAGTGAGATAGATTGTTCTATAGATGTAGGGATGCATGACCTTTCCCATGATAGAAAATGGTGGAGGTTTCGCCTCTCTCCCCCCTCTGTGTTCCCTGTGATCCATATGTCATAGATCAGGACACGAGGAAGTCGGCAGCAGACATGAATATAGTGGATTGTTATCTGGAGTGAAGACATGTCCTCTCTTCACATAAGAGAGGTGGTTGACATGGGGTTGCTGACGTGATATAACACTTCTCTCCTCTCTCAGCTTAAGTGCTGACATAAGGGCAGATAAGGCCCCTTGATAATTACAAAACAGTGGAAAAAAGTTGGAGGAAATAATTGTTCACACTAGGACATTTTCAGACCAGTAAATATGTATTGACTTGAATCAATGAATGAAAAATAAATTTCAAGATCTTGGCAATAAAGAGATCTCCTTTTGGAGGATGAAATTCCCAAAGAATCCCCTCTGTGCCTCACGTATGGCGTCATTTTAGCTCACTTTCCAGTTCAAACTAGTTCCTGTGTGAATAGGCCCAGGCTGCTAGGTTGCTGAGATAGTCTGGAATGATGAGCTGCGCCAATGGCTGCACCTCAACAATTTTAATGTAACTGTTTTCATGCATAACAAGCACTTGTCTGAAGCACCCGCCTCCGTATTGGGGGTTTACTTCTCCCACCTCACGCAGAGCTCTATCTGTTCAAGGGGGCAAGAGCATGCGATTAGTCAAGCCAAAGTTGTAACCAGAGACAACTGATTAAGATGGGACATTCTTTGGTGTGCATCTGGTTGATAAAATGATAGACTTTAATGAGAGAGAGGTGCCAAACTGATGTGGGGGTTGCTTCTCAACTAATGATTGTGTGGAGAGATTATTATTACCTTGTCTAGTGGGGAGCATCACGGTGATCTTTCTCTCTCACTCTCTGACTTATGGAAGTATTAAGAAGTTTGTAAATAGTTACAAAGTCACTCCATGTGGGTGTATAGTAGAGGTTGTAGGTTCACCTGAGTTTTTTTTTTTTTTTTTTTTTTTTTGTGAAAAAAAAATTAAGTGCGCCTTAATGGTGTTGTACAGACAAAAAATCCATCTTTGTAGAAGATGAACACATGATGGGTATATCCGGGTTACATAAAGAGAAAAAAAGATTCATTCACTAAGTACACAAGCACCTGTCAGTTGTCACCTGTGACTCTCCAAAACTCGTTTAATTTATGATTTCGTGGTAATAATTGTTTCCTGTTTTCTGCAAGAAAATGTGTTTCGTAATCAAGTATATAATGGGTTGGCAGGATCAAAAGATAAGAATAATGAAGATGGTGTTGTTCACGTAATGACCGATGATACTGCAGATTAAAAAAATTACCACAGGTGTTTGTAGAGTAAAAAAAAATAGGGTGAAGTTATTAACATCTACCAGCTTGGTAATGTCTTATGCTAAGTATAAGTTGTATCATTTAGCGATATCATAATGTTTTTATGACAGTCTCTCTTTATGTAGGTCAGACAAAAGTTCATGGGGTTGCTGCTCCTGTCCATTTTCAGGACTGTACAAGTTGTGAATGAAGCTCTTTAATGGGGCTTGTTCATTCTTTAAGACCTTCTTTATGCTAATGCCCTTATTTTATCAAACACAATGTATATGGAAAACAGTTATTATCTGTGTGATCATGCGACTAAGGCCAGTGATATATTGAGCCTTTGCATGACTGGGTGGGTCGTAGCAGTTTGTACTCCTAAGGATATGCTGGAGAGAAGAGTGGTACTAGAAAATAAGTGGCAGCAGCATGCACACACTAAGACTGGGTCCCCATACCTAGATTGATCTAACAGGATTGATGCATCTCAGCGCATTCAGAACAGTGGACTAACAGATCCGCAGATCAAATATGGCAACCCACTAAAAGCATGCTGCTTAATTCAAGATTAGATACTGAATAGATTTCCTGCGGGTATTACACAACAAGCATTCAAGTGGGTCAGCCATATTTGATCAGCAGATCTGTTAGTCCCCTGTTCTGGATGAGNCCCCCCCCCCCCCCTTAGTCTCTTTATCAAGAAATTGAACCAAACAGTTACACAGTGAGAATTAGGTTCAGATTGACAGCCTTGTTGCTTTGAGCTTTTTGTGTGAACTGCTCTGGGAACTGTATTATTATATCTTCTCAAGCTATCGCATATAGAAAAATTGGCAGCTTGTCAGCAGAGTCTGCTAGCGAAGTGTTTTTTATTGGCCTGACTTTCCAGTCGTGCTTTTTATAACCAAATATGTATTTTGATCCTTTGTAGTCAGATAGATTGTTCTATAGATGTAGGGATGCATGACCTTTCCCATGATAGAAAATGGTGGGAGTTTCGCCTCTCTCCCCCCTCTGTGTTCCCTGTGATCCATATGTCATAGATCAGGACACGAGGAAGTCGGCAGCAGACATGAATATAGTGGATTGTTATCTGGAGTGAAGACATGTCCTCTCTTCACATAAGAGAGGTGGTTGACATGGGGTTGCTGACGTGATATAACACTCCTCTCCTCTCCCAGTTTAAGTGCTGACATAAGGGCAGATAAGGCCCCTTGATAATTACAAAACAGTGGAAAAAAAGTTGGATGAAATAACTGTTCACACTAGGACATTTTTAGACCTGTTATATGTATCGAGTTGAATCACTGAATGAAAAAAAAAATTTTACAGTGTCTCAGCAAAAAAGAGATCTCCTTTTGGAGGATGAAATTCCCAAAGAGTCCCCTCTGTACCTCACGTATTGAGTCATTTCAGTTCACTTTCCAGTCCAAACTAGCCCCTGTGTGAACAGGCCCAGGCTGCTAGGTTGCTGAGATAGTATGGAATGATGAGCTGCGCCAATGGCTGCACATCAACAATTTTAATGTAACTGTTTTCGTGCATTACAAGCACTTGTCTGAAGCACCCGCCTCCGTATTGGGGGTTTACTTCTCCCACCTCACGCAGAGCTCTATCTGTTCAAGGGGGCAAGAGCATGCGATTAGTCAAGCCAAAGTTGTAACCAGAGACAACTGATTAAGATGGGACATTCTTTGGTGTGCATCTGGTTGATAAAATGATAGACTTTAATGAGAGAGAGGTGCCAAACTGATGTGGGGGTTGCTTCTCAACTAATGATTGTGTGGAGAGATTATTATTATTACCTTGTCTAGTGGGGAGCATCACGGTGATCTTTCTCTCTCACTCTCTGACTTATGGAAGTATTAAGAAGTTTGTAAATAGTTACAAAGTCACTCTATGTGGGTGTAGAGTAGAGGTTGTAGGTTCACCTGAGTTTTTTTTGTGAAAAA
The DNA here is from genome assembly GCF_001039355.2 of Lingula anatina. Next base: position 180,220 of record NW_019773559.1, read on the forward strand.
AAATTAAGTCTGCCTTAATGGTGTTGTGCAGACAAAAAATCCATCTTTGTAGAAGAAGAACACATGATGGGTATATCCGGGTTACGTAAAAAGAAAAAAGATTCATTCACAAAGTACACAAGCACCTGTCAGTTGTCACCTGTGACTCTCCAAAAATCGTTTAATTTATGATTTCGTGGTAATAATTGTTTCCTGTTTTCTGCAAGAAAATGTGTTTCATAATCAAGTATTTAATGGGTTGGCAGGATCAAAAGATAAGTATAATGACGATGGTGTTGTTCACGTAATGACCGATGATACTGCAGATTAAAAAAATTACCACAGGTGTTTGTAGAGTTTAAAAAAATAGGGTGAAGTTATTAACATCTACGAGCTCAGTAATGTCTTATGCTAAGTATAAGTTGTATCATTTAGTGATAGCATAATGTTTTTATGACAGTCTCTCTTTATGTAGGTCAGACAAGAGTTCATGAGGTTGCTGCTCCTGTCCATTTTCAGGACTGTACAAGTTGTGAATGAAGCTCTTTAATGGGGCTTGTTCATTCTTTAAGACCCTCTTTATGCTAATGCCCTTCTTTTATCAAATACAATGTATATGGAAACAGTTATTATCTGTGTGATCATGCGACTAAGGCCAGTGATATATTGAGCCTTTGCATGACTGGGTGGGTCGTAGCAGTTTGTACTCCTAAGGATATGCCGGAGAGAAGAGTGGTACTAGAAAATAAGTGGCAGCAGCATGCACACACTTAGACTGGGTCCCCATACCTAGAATGATCTAACAGGATTGATCCATCTCAGCACATTCAGAACAGTGGACTAACAGATCTGCAGATCAAATATGGCGACCCACTAAAAGCATGCTGCTTAATTCAAGATTAGATACTGAATAGATTTCCTGCGGGTATTACACAATAAGCAACTAAGTGGGTCAGCCATATTTGATCAGCAGATCTGTTAGTCCGCTGTTCTGAATAAGCTCTTACTCACCACCCATCCTCAAATACAAAGTACATATACCCTACCTTACTCTATCATACCCTGCCCTACATTTCCATATGCTACCCAGGTCTAGCTCACCATACCCTACTCTACTCAACTCAACTTGATAATACACATCCAAAAATTGAGTAAAAGCGCAGTTTAGATAATATTAAGTGTCAAAACAAATAAAAAACAAATACTCCACAGAAATATTTTTATGAGAAACCATCATCTGTGACAAATGTATTAGTAATGAAGCAAGTTATATATTGTTTATATTCATGGTTTGTAATATCTGGGTTTTAGGGAAGGGAAAATTCCCCTTATTGCGTTTTGTTATTTAATATTTAATTAAGCCATTGCTTTGATTACTTTTAGGTTGGATTCGTACTAACGAGGTGTTGGACCGCGAGAGCCAAGCCCGCTACTGGCTCACTGTGTATGCTCAGGACAGAGGTGCCGTGCCCCTGCACTCAGTGGCCTGGGTTCTTGTGGAAGTGGAGGACAAAAATGACAACAGTCCTCAGACGCCAGAACCAATCTATTACGCCTCCGTGAAAGAGAACAGTCCGTCCGGTAAGTGTCATAACCTAGACTGTGTTGTGGAGACTCGGACTTCAGTTTTACAGAGAAAAAATGGTTGGTAATTGACCTTGAATTAATTATGAAAAAGTTATTAATGATTATCCTGATTTAACTGTCAAAACTATGCACATTAAGTCATTGAATGTGTCAATTATTTGTTTTTTCTGTCATGTAGGTGTGTCGGTGATCCAGATTGAGGCAGAGGATGAAGACGAGGATTCGGGGCTTACCTACGAAATCAAGACCGGGAATCCTCAGGCATTCTTTAACATTGACAGAAAAACAGGTAGGGGGCAGCACATGTTTTGGACAAGATCATTGAAGGATATTTGGAATAATGATTTTATAAAGGGGGTGATTGGAGTTGGTTATTTTACAATCAAAGGTGTTCTTTTAAAGGGGAATTCCCTGAAGTTCTGGGATTTTATCCTGATCCAGCCCTACTCTGATCAATCCAACATTTGAACAATTTGTGTTAAATAATGTGTAACATTTTTCCAGTATTTTGTCAAAACCAATCACAATTATGATATTGATATAGAGTGGTCTGATATTTATATGCAGTAATTTTACTTGATCTCTTGACTTTGTGTGAATGTTGTATGAATGTCATGAGTTATATTTGTGTAATTGATTTCAAGGGCATTAGCAGACAGTGCAAATACACATTATAGGTTATAAATGATGTGCACTCTAAAACATTGGGGGGGGGGGGCAAATACGTATTATTGAATAAAGATAATCAGTACACAAACCCCCCCTTGATTTGCAGACAGCTAGGAAGTATGCATTCAAATGACTGGTTACCCATCTTGTTCTGTTTAGTATCTTTGACCACTAGTCATTGCTAATTCTTTTTGTCACTATATGTATTGCATAGTTGTTTTAAGGTCAAATCTTGTTATAAAATCATGCTGGTACTGAATATGCTATCCTTATTGTTATAATGATGATTATTGTAATGACACCATGACCACGACTGACTGAGACTGAGAATTTATTGCTCTTCCTCTTCCCATCAGACTTCATTTCCTGGCAAGTTAATTGGTAGCACCAATTGAACACTGGAAACCCCTATACCTGAGGTAATCTCCTGTTAGATTATCCATTATGAATTTCAGATCAGGATTAAGGAATCCACTGGATGTGAAGGTGTTAATTACCTGGTCTCAGCAGCAGCTTAATTAAGCTTTTAATTGACTGTTGAGTAGACTGATTGACCATCTGTTCTGTCTACTTTAGATATGTTCACTTAGTTCAGACTTAGATTGGAGTCTCCAATATATCTGACTTGTGAAAGTCTCCAAGGAAATCTGTTCAATATGATTAGATTTCTGGAACCAGCTCGACTTTGCCTTCAACATCCATAAGCAGGAGTTTTGATTTTGGTCAAATTAGAATGACTTAGGTCAGACTTGCATTGGATTCACCAATATATCTGAATCTTGAAGGATCTAAGCAAATCTGTTCAGCATGATTTAATTTCTGAAACCAGCAGGATTTTGCCATCAACATTTGTAAACCAGACCCTCTTAGAATGAAAAGAATAAAACCAAACCAGGTGCTTTTTGATTTTGGTCAATTAACAACGGATAGAAGAGAATAGAACCTAGTGCAGAGAGTCTGTCCTCCCAGCCTTGGCCAGGGTGAGGCCAGTGTTCTGGGGTCAACAGAGGTCATCTCCCAGAGCAGGTGCCCCTTGTTGTTTTAAACCTGCTCCAATTAAATGATGATCTGCTATCAGATGTACTCTTTTCCTGTTATGCGATCTGTTGACCTCAGCTGCACAAATTGAACATTTGCTCAAATCTTTGGGCTCATCCTCGCTACCCCCATTACCAACTCTCTGCTCATTATTGAGACATGAAGTCTGCGTTAAGCTGATGAAAAACGGTACTGACAGCCAATAGAATGAAGTCACTGCTTTATATACAGACTACTGTATAACTGGAGGTGATGATTATGTTGGGTATTATTGCTGATTTTTGAATTCATCACAAATGTGAGCACCCTTCCTGCAAGCCAGATGACAGCTCAGGTGACCTGTACTATTCTACACTGCACAGTCATGGGCAGCACTTTGGTCTCTGTATTTACACTGGACATAAACTTTTTCTGCAGAAATGCAGAATTCCGTGTTTTTTTAATTCAATTCTGATGATTCAGGCTGGTTAGGTGTTGGGTCCCATGATAAATGTTCAGATTTTTTTGTTGTTGTCTAATTTACACTGATACAGGTACCTCCTAGATATTTTTGGCCTTCACACTACATCAGGGCTTTATTTGTAAACCTTGGATCTGTTTTTATCCTCAGTATACCTGATATGAAAAAAAAATTGAAAAAGTGACTAGAAGTGTTTGACCCTCAAAACCTGCTTGATGAGATTTCTTGCTATTTAGTCTTTTACTGCCCTCTGGTGTCATCAATTTTAGCATGTGTTCCTTACGATTTGCACATCCAAGCAGAAACCTTCCATTTAGACTAATTCTGTAAGGTAAAAAAAATGCGATGCTCAAATAGAGCGATTACAAAAATAAAAACATCTTGACTTTCCGGGTGCCTATTACTGAGCCTTAAGTTCAAGTGAAGACCTATGTTTTTATCCTCTTATCTTATCTGCGTTATTAATAATAAGCCGAAACTCCTAGTGTGGTCCTTGACTCTGGGTTATTTGCTCTACACAGGCGGCCTGTTGACCCGACAGATGTTCACATCTTTCTAACCTCCCTGCACAGCTAGAAGAAGACTAATGATTATTTTATTAAGCCTATTTAAAACACCAGTACCTGGAACTAATTCTTCACTTATTAACACTCCTACAGAAACCTATGAGCAGGTAGTCTTCACTTATTAACACTAAGCGGCCATCTTCTTATTTTATTGGCAGTCAGTATCTTCAAAAATAAGTCCCTTGCTCAGTAAGTGGTTTATAGCTGAAAGATGATTACAGAAAGGTTTTGTTGCTAAATGGTAGATGTGTTTATTCTTCAGCCCATACCTAGAGTTACTTCATGGAAAGCGTGTAAACCTGACTGGAAAGTAAAACAGTAAATTGAAAAAAAAAAATTACAGTTGAGGTCACTGAAAAAATGTTGACTGCCTTAGGAAAAGTGAAGCAGGGTGTTTCAAAATTTTGCCTGTCTTGAATTATTGTGCCTTTTGATGGTTATATGAAAGTTGAAAGCCTGTTTGCTACATGCCTGGAGGAGAGAAAGCCTGCGTAAGAGAACTCTCGTCTCTGAGGTGGTCGTTGGCAGGCAATGTTGATGCATTTGGCTTGTTCAACTAAATAGCGAAATCATGACAGATAAGCTTGTATTCCAGCCTCTGTACTCTTAAGACATACAGCGCTAAATGCATTTTCTGCCGCCTTTTTTCCAAAATACAAGATATTTTGAATAGCAACTTTACAATGATTATATTTGTCATTTCAAATTTGACAACCTATAATTTGGAATATTTATTTAACATACAGTTCCTCCCTCTCAAAGGATTCTGATAATGACAGACGCGGTGCCCCGATGATGAGTTCAGATAGGAGGTTTCAATTTTTAAAAACAGGGGCTTATAATGTAGACTGAGGGCTCAATTGTCATTGCTTGGGGGTATAAAATGATAGACGAGAACAAAATCATATTTCTGTTTTATCTTTCTATCACTACCTGCATCAGTACGGAACATTTCCAGACTATGTAGTGATGAATGCTGGGTCTTTAGAAGCAAATTTGGCTGTGGTTTGTGTTATAAGATGCTATTATTGGTGAATTGCTGGTAGACCATGCAATTTTTGTGACAGTGGAGAAAGAAAATTTTATTTGTTCTTTACCCATGAGAATACCAATGAAATATGTTTTTTATTTATTATTAAGTGTGTTCTTAAAAATGATTCTTTATTGAAATGATCAAAGGATCAGTTTATTTTGAATTTTTTAAAACCATAGTTATAACTCTTTCAGAGTTGTCCTAGTAAGGCATAATAAGGGGTTTCATTTTCCAGTGACAAGGGGTTCTGTCAACATAGATTAGAGAATATCTTACCATATGATCAGATGCTGTAAATAACCATGCTATCTCTCCCCCCCAAAAAAAAGCCGACATCTAAGTTGGTACGTCAACTAACATTGCAGTCACCATTGTCAGTCTATCTGGAGAGACACTACAGTGTCTAGTGTCCATCTAAAAAAAAATCCTGCCAGGCTTCTTTTTACTCCCCTCTCAAACAACTGTCGTGTGTGGAATGTTTTTAGCTGAGAGCTACCAAATTCAATCAAAGCGCCCTCAAAGGGATTTGAACCAGTAATGAAAATGACTCTGGGTTGTTTGTAGCTAACGCCTAAAATTGGTCCATTTTTTGCTTCAAAGATTTTTGTAAAAGCCCTCTAAAAGTGCTTTTTTCTTTTGTCTGCTTTGGCAGTGTGCATTTTTAAAAAACATATTTGGGAAATAACTGCTGTTACAACCAAGTTTGTGTAACATAAAATGTAAAGAAGCAGATGGATTAACATGAATGTTGATCACATACCTTGAAGGATATATGGTTAGGAACTAAAGTGAAAAAAGGTGCATATTTTGCCAGTGTTAAGTGGCTTAGTTAGATCCTGAGGCTGTTGAGTTTTATGTGGCAGTCCAGAGAGAAAATGAGGGAGAAAATCGGCCCACTCGTCAGTGCATCATTGAAAACATTCGAGATAATCAGTTGCGATGAAGATGCCACTGGCAGAAATTTGATTTGATTTTTCCTGTCATTTAGCTTAGTGGCAGATTTCAGTATTTTAGGTGCATATTATAGCCCAAGGATAAATTTACATGTGCTTGGTTTTACATCTGAATCTTTACTGCCTTGAAGGAAAATACTCTAAAAGAAGCTGAGAAGACATTTTTTCTTAATAACAGAGACCCAGTCTGTTTAAATCTCTAGTTTAAGGTTATCATGCTATGTAAAGGGTTAACACCATTTCAAACAAGCTTCAAAGTTTTTTTTCACTTTTGTAAAAAATGGGATAAAACTTTGTCCCTTAAAATTTTGTCTCTCATTCTCCAGCTTAAAGCATAGGGTTTTTTTGTAAGATAAAGGATAAAACTTGGTTCCTCGAACTTGTGTCTGTCATTCTCCAGCTCTAGGCCTGCCATTCCCCACACCACCCATGTCAACTTGCATAACAGCAACAAGCTAAATACTCTCCACTGTGACACCACATGAAAGGACCAGTTTGGTCTGGTGAAGAGAAAGTTTGTATCAGTTCACTGACTGCTAATGTCTCCACATAAGAAGTGGACTCCAGAGCGAGAATTATCCCAAGCAAATCAGATTATACTGGGCAGACATGGACAGGGTTCTTTGAACTGGCGCTTTTCTTTTCTGCTGTTGGGGCAAAGGGCTTCACGAGGAATGTAGCCTTTTGACCATGTTTTTGCCACCCGTGGCAACAGCTTGTTTCAAAGTTTTCGTGTTTATAGAATAGCCCAGGGGTTATCAGTGAAGTCATCGGGAGTCTTTATAATGGGCAGTGAATGTCAGAAATAGTTAGGCATTATCTTAAGATTGTTAAACTGGGGACAAGGCACAACAAAGGTACTCCAGGGTTCCCCCAGCACTGAGCAAATAAAGGGGACTAACTTTAAATGTTTTATTCAGACACAGCAAATATGACAATTTGTTTACAATTTGAAAACACACAGGTGCTTTTAATATTTATTGTGTCTTTTGAGAAGGTTTTTTAAAACATAGTAAACAAAATGTAAGAGAGGAGAAGTAAACATGACACTTTTAAGAAGTCAAAAAGTTTTGCCCAATCTGAAGGGGTTGGTGACTGCAGAGAAATAAATGTTTATTTCTGGAGGAAATGTATTTCCACTGCATACATTCTTGCAGTGAGGGTATTCCAGCAATAACAGTCATTGTTGTTGCCCACACACACAGGGCAGAAAGCTGTAGATAATGCAGTCTTTTTTTTTTATCTGAGGACTGTGGCGCATTCATACTGGCCAACTTTGGACTTGTTTAGGTTTTAAAGCCACCAAACAAATAGATAATATTCCAAGTTGTTTAGTGATGTACCTCAGTTAGACTCTCCCGCCTTAATCCCCTTAAATGCAAGAGATAATTTCAGAGAGTCAAATTTCAGATAAAAAAATTTAAGTCTGCTGGGCTCCTACTTGGGGGGAGGGAGGGGCACTCTTTTTGTTGAAAAAGGTTCTTCGATCTAAATATTAGGTTATAAAGGTTTACCTTTTTCAGAAAAAGAACCCTTCTTTAAAATTGCTAGCTATAGGCGTGTCTTCTGTTATGTTTACGATCAAAAACCGGTTCAGGTCTGTCTGTGTCTGAATCCACCCGTGCACCTCCCACCGTGCACAGTGTCATACATGTGTATGTGAACCACTTCTACAGACACAGGTGTTTGTACACAGGTCATAGGTGGGCTTCAGGGACAGAAATATGATCCTGTGACCAAAAAAAGTTTGTTTTATTGATTTTATTCTAATCTCTCTCTCCTTTCTCCATTAATAAGCTCCAGTAGTTGCGGGTGACTATTTCAACTGGCGTTATCTTCTTATCAGGACCAGAGGAGGGATGAAGCGCTCCAGGCCATTGGAGCCTTTGTCATTTGTCATCTGCTCATTGAATTATCTTTGTTAGCTCCCAGAATGTAGCACAGGAATCGTTTTACATGCAATGAGTCATGGTTCTTCTGTTAAAAGTACATTTGTGACTTGACATTGATTTTTCAGGATCATATAATCTGTAGACAATCTTTGAGTTTTTCTGTAACTCTAGATAAAAACAGTGATAAAACTTTCCAAGACAGGAACTTTCTGTGATTTTTTAAACCCAGTCTTGATACTTTGACAGCTCACATTTAGTATTTTAAGATGGCTCAGTCTACTGAGTAATATTGACAAGCACAGAGATAGTGAAAGCTGAGATGGCTTTGTTAGCTTAAGTGATGAGCCAAGAAAAGGTTGCCAGCTGAAGTAGAAACAGTGTTTTTAATGGCGGGTGTCAGGTTTGTTTGTGCAGCTTGTTTCCCCTGTCCCACCTGATGGACGCTAGCTCCTGAACTCAGAGTGAGATAGAAATGGCAAGGGAGAAACATAACATGCCAAACAGCAGATTGATAAACTACCACTTGATATCAGCGCGACCAGAAACCTTTTCCAAGGGAAAAGGTGGCATTTCGGATGTCTGTAGCTGATTAAGTTTTATTTTAAAGCAAAGGTGGCACATCCAGGTGACAGTTAAGAAAAGCAGTCTTGAACTTCCTTGACCTGTCTGATAACAAAATGAAATTTAACCACTGCTTGATTCTTGTCCATTGTTTCTTACCTCCTACACAAGGAAAATGCACAAGAATTAAAAAAATTGTCAATTTTTTTTTATTCCATGCCAGTATTACAATTTATAATGGTTATTAAATGTCATAGAAAGTTTGTCCCATTGTTAACGTTATCATCTATATTACCATAACTTGGAGAGCTCAAGCTGACCCTGATCCCACAGTGCCACTTGCCCTGGGGGGAGTACACTGGTTAGCTGGCAAAGACACAGGGAACATGGTTTTGGTCTAGATCGGAGAAGATCTGATAAAACATGTATTTTGCATTCTGAATATTAGTGGATATTTCAAGACCTTATCCTCATGCACATACATGTCAACGCATGCATACATGTACCCACACACTTTCTTATTCAGCCTAGAGGATTCTCATGCAGTTAAATCACTGGTAGTTTACTGAAATGTTAGGTAATGCATTTTAGACCTACAACATATTTCCACCTTAATATCTGAATGCACTCATGTACTGGTGAGATATGTGGAGGAAGTTGGGGAATTTTCAAAGGTTTTATCTTCACCATTCCCTGAAGCACAATGAAATGAACATGTTTCTCTTTGAAAAGATTTGATGGTGATTATTCAGTTGGCTGACAGCTGTGGTCATGTCTGTGGTCTTCTGTCTTATTGAGCTAACACAAGTAGTTGTTGATGACATTGATGGCCATATTGTCTGATAGTGCGTCTTGTTTCTCTCCTTGTGGTATGTGGACTGCTATGGGCATTGCAGCTAGCAACATTGTACGCAATTAGTTGTTGGTCTTCTTTTGTGTGCTTTTATGGGGATTTTATTAGAATAAATAACAGAATCCATGGAAGCCATCATATCTGTTGTAGTGGATGTTTTTTATCAGCCTGCTATGCCTTTATGTAAAATAACAAAGATCAGAAGCATGTTTGAAAAAATAGCAAGATGGATATTACTACCAAGTCTTAATTATGCATTCTCTTCATTTGCCAGTCTTTTTATTTTAGGATAAAAACTGCTGCTGTAACAGAACTCCACGCCTGCCGATCTTGTGCTTCTGAGATGTTTAAAGGTTTTTTAAATGCACTCCAAGAAACTCTGTCTTTTTATATCAGAGATTTTTAGAATTTCAGACATTTTCAAGTTTGTAGAAACAGGGTGTGTTTGTGTACACATGACAGTAGCAGAGAGGAAACTTTTCTTGTTAGGGGCAGAAATATTTATCTTAGTATCCACAAACAAGGTCTTGTGGTCCACCATTCTACTGAACAGACACTTTTAGTTTTGTATTATATAACACAACGGATGTGGAAGTTTTAGTTTTTATTTTTTTTCTTCATGGATATCTATAAAAGAGCTCTGTTTTATGGAGGAATTCATTATGCAAGTTTCTAAAAGTGGTCCAGAGTTGCTTTAGAAAGGAACACATTCTTGATCAGTGTCCAAGTCTCTATGTATCCAAGTGAAGGTTGTATATTTTGAGTCTGTATGTTGTAAGCTCCATGTGTGGGTGTCTGCCTTTCTGTTAATGTTCTGGGCCCTAATGTACCCCATCTGGGTGTTTCTTTGTTTGCCTAATTTTTATCAAATTCTACACCAACATGGCCTTTTCTGTGTGGGTGTCACTGACTTTTTTCATTCAGCTGAACACTTATTTTGGCAAAATTATCAGCATCCACTCGAAACAGTTCTCAACACATTTCTTTGTGAAATTTATTTGTTTATAAGTAAATGTATTTAGAGTAAGGTGTCCACACGCACACACACGTGCGTGCTGGCGCGCGTGCACATACACACACGTAAGAGACATTGGCAATACAAAGATACTGATTGATAACTCATCTTGGTCTGAAGGTCTGTAACATTGGTGATTGCATGAGACATTTACTCATAATAGACACTTGCAACGTGATGAACATTACAAATAAAGTTCCTTGAAGAAGATGCCCTACGGTAATGACTCCATCTTTTCAATGGGGGGAAATTATCAATCTTTCAGATGCATACTTTTGGAATCTTTCAAAACATGTGGAATTTTCAATAGCTGCCAAAGAAAAAAGTTGTTGGTCTCAAACTTTGAAAAAAGCGGCAGATGCTTAAGGTATTTTTGTTGATTTTCCCCCCTCTTACCATGTATTGATGAAAAGAATTTTGTGGCAATGGCGAGAAGTTGAAATGAGCATGAGAAAATACCTTATCAGTTTGACAAAAAGTCTGCCAAGGTTTGAGATCAAGATGCAATCAGAACAAAAAAAACAGGGAGTCAACCTAAGAATCAGATCTTATCTTATATGATTGACAAAAAGCAGACTCTCTGTTGATAGCTGCGTGATAGGTGAACAACAGCCTTTGCACTTAAACAATTTGCATGATAAAATGTTGTTTTTAGAAGAAAGATGGCTTATTTTCCTGTTGTATAATGAAATTGTATCCTCTTAACTTGATTTATAGGTGCACAGAGACAGCTGCCTGGAAGTGACTCTTCAATGTAACAAAATAACTGCAGAATACTGGTATCAATAAAGAACTAGTCCCTTTTTACCTCCACAGTAACCTCATAGGTATAATTTTCACAAAACACCACTCTCTACTGCATCCAATGCCTTTGATCTTTAGAAAGGTTAGAAGACATTGCAAAAACCTGGGCAGGCGACTGCTGGGAGCAATTTATGTGTGTTTTTTTTCGAGATGCCTTTGATTTTGTACTGAGAAGTGTTGGGATTGGCGGTCATTGGCCGCATTCACAACCTAAGTTGATCCCAGGACTATCAGATCTGCGGATCAAATATGGCAGACCCACTAGAAAGCTTGCCCCGCTATCCCCTCTGGAAATCTATTCAGAGTCTGTTAGGGTATTATATGGCAAGCTTTCAAGTGGGATGGCCACATTTGATCTGCAGAACTGTTGATCTGCAGATCAGCTTGTTCTGAATGTGCCTATTTTAGTGTAGAGGGGTGCGAGTCGGTGTCCTCTCAGTCACATGTGATTCTGTGTTATTATGTAAACTCGCCGCTGATTGCACAATCTCGGCTAATGGAAGTCAGAGCCTGAACTTCCGCAGTGGAGTTGACTTTGGATGGAATAATTTAGGACCGGTTTGGTGAAGTGCCTTGCACTGGATTAAGTTGTTACATCAAATTTCCTCTTTATTGCAAAAACAGCATAGCTTGTGGTGTTATCCCAGGGAAATTGGCTCTGTACTTCTGTTTCATACAATTTGTGTTTGCCTTTAAAAAAAAATCAAAACCAAAAGTCAAGAGAGAGAGAGAGAGAATGGTGGGGAGAGGGTGTGTAATGTACTTTTTCACTCCATGTAGAGAGGTAAACATTTTTTCTTGAAGCTGTTGCAGTTATTTGCTCTTCTTCTGTCCTTGACAAGGACAACAGACTGTCTACACTTGGATAGTGTCCTATATTGATGTTGTTCAACCTCTCATGTCATTACTACGTTCATACATCACCTTACCACATGGCTTCAAGAGAAGACCTCATCAAGATGTGGATGATTGCCATAACACTGTGGTTTACCATGACCAATTGTCCTATAGCCCTCCCCCTCCCCCCCACCCTCACGCTTCTAGCCAGACCCCAGGGTATGTGGTCATCCTATCCCTTTAATAAAGAGGACAGTTAAACTTGTAATTATAGAGGACAGTTAACGTTGTTGAAATATGGCTGGAACAAAGAGTGCTGCATGCAGTACCCCCAGGGTGTGAAGTGAGGCGGGGGGGGGGGGGGGGGAGGACAGGGGGGGGGGTTGTGGGGGTTTTGGGGGCAAAAAGGTCTTTTTTTTTCTTTTTT
>NW_019773559.1:193187-268908 GCF_001039355.2 Lingula anatina
TCCGAGGGGGGGGGGGGGGGGGGGGGGGATAGTACAGGGTGGTGTACTGATCGGTATTGTGGCATAAAAGGTTACTCTTATTTCACTTTTGTCACTTTAATGACAAATGATTTGTAGACAAAAAAGAAAGATTTTGTAGTAAATTACCACCACGACAATAGCTTTGGTATTTTGCTCCTTCTCTCTCTCTCCCGCATCATTGTCAGGGTAAATTGAGATGTTCTTTTTCAGACAGTTATTGATGTCACAATTTAGCTATGTGCTGTTCAGAGAAGTACAGGTTATCATTGGTCATTTTACTGATAAACTTCTCATTCAGACAGTCATCAGTGTGGTGTGAAATATAGTGTTGACCAGAACTGGACTGGTCAGTAAATTGTCCATGGTGGCCATCAGTGTCAACCTTTCAACATGCTCTGTAGAGATATAAGGGTGGGGGGTTGAGATTTATTGCCTGTCTGAAGTTGTGAAAATTGAAATGTACCAGCATCCCGGCATCTTCTGATCTCATTTGTCTTAGTATGCTGGTGAGAAAAAAGGCATGAGATTAGACTTACTTTTGAAGTTTGTTTGCAATTTAAAGATATTGATACTTTGGAATTGGGCGACTCAAAAAACAAGTCTTGTCAAATGTGAAGGGTAGATTTTTGATTAAGATAAAGAGCTTTTATTAATAGTTTGAAATTTGGAAAGGGAAACAAAAAGTAAGTTTTGTCACAGAGGTAGTAGACAGATTTTGATTATTATTATTCCTTGAAATTTAAAGGGGCCTGATTAGAATGCATTATTCCCGTCCCCCTTAACTCTGTTCTGAGCCCATAGACAAGCAAACATCACATCACCTGTTCTCTTGTATTTCCTACCACTACTCGCAGACTGTGAAAAAAATTGTAAATAGTGAAAAAAAACTGTGAACTTTCATCGACCCATGTCATATACACAACCCCTTCTGCAAGACTGGATGAATAGAAGAAATAGAAGAGATCTGCCAAGTGGTTAAAATTCCATTGTGGCCCATTTGCTTGAGTCTTTTTTTCTTGAGGCTCACTTTCTCCAAAGAGGTATTAAAGTTATTGCAGCCACAAACTGACATTTCACAGTCTTGTTTTTATTCTGAGAGTATTAGAAGTTATAAACCGTTGAATTTTCAAATACTCACAACAGAAGCCTTATTGTATTTCTTTTGCCACAACAGCTTAGAGTTTACATTTATGACTTTTCAAACTCTAAGTGAACATGACATGGTGTCCCCTTCAACTTATACCTTGTCCCACTGGAAGAGCTTATATGCCGGGTTGTAGGTTTCAAACTGCTTTTTAAGTTTTATTTGATAGATTTTTATTGAAAATGAAAAAAAAATTACCTTAAAATGGTCGTCATATATGAAATGTTGAAGATTTTTGGAGAGAGAGAGAAATGAATAACTCTGGAGTCAGTGAAACACTGACAGACATGACTGCATATCAAAGTCTGTCTTTCAATATTATAGTAGCAGCAGGAAGGGTGGAGAGTTTCACTTCACAAGTCCACATGTCCCCGAGGTGTTATATGCATGTCATCAGGAAAACATAACTTTGTCCTACAACTTGGCACCAGTTCCACTGGTTTGTTTCTAAGATGAATAAGAAGGAAATATCAGTCTGAAAAAGGAAGATGTGGAACACAAGAATTTATAGTTCACTCCTAAACAAAAATGCATTTGGATAACATGACAAATTTTGATTTAAAAAAAAATCACTTTGAGATCACAGCTACCAGTTTTAAAGTGACTAAGAAGGAAGTATCAGTCTGAAAACAGGAAGACATAGAACACAACAATTTATACATTCAGTCTCCCAAAAATTGCATTTGGACAATCTGACACATTTTCGTTAAAAAAAAGAAAAAAATCACTTCGAGATCACAGCTACCAGTTTTAAAAGCATCACCATCAATCTAGAACATTGCCCCTTAGAGTGACATCTGCTGAGTAATTTGCGGAGTTAAGATATAATATGGCGACGCCATGACCAGGTATTGCCCAAGGTTAAGTTGGTCTACTCCAGGCTGTCATCATGTAGCCTGTGACCTGTGATCAACCACCTTATGGGGCTGCTGTCTCAGTGATAAGTTAGCTGTCACTAATACACTGCTTTCACAGTGGGTGGCTTGCCATATATAGGCTATAGGCTTTTGCATTTATTTTGAGGAAAAAAATGTTAACTCTGAGTTTCTTAAAGCAGTTTGTGTGTTTTCAGAAAAATGTTGAAGACAAATTTTGCTCGGATCTTAGCATAAAAAAAATTAAATAAATTAAGTAGTGAATGGTTTTGCAGAGATTGTTACACCAATAATCAAGTCAAAACAAGCCACAGGTGTTCAACTGTCATATCTTTGTATTATCAGAACTAGAATTTTATCATATTTGACTAGTCTCCCTCGCGTCTTTGTTGACCAAATTGAGCTATCTCTGTTCAGTGTGGTATGTGGTACAGACAGTGGGTCGGCTTATCTTGGAACTCTCCACTCTTCCTCCAGCTCCTGCACTCAAAGCTCAAACAAGAAAACAAATACACCAAGAGTCTCAAACTTTGGGATCATGGACCCCCTTTTAGAGCTGAAAGTGCCATCCCCTCTACGGACAAACATCACAACAAACAACATAGCTTGGCCATTACCAGTGGGACAAACGAAGAAGGAAACAAAGGTTGTTTGGTCTAAAAGTTCAGGTGACATTTCTCATGGAATGGCCAAATTTGAGATTATGTGTCCTGAAGATAAATAATGGCCTGATGAAAAAAAATTGGTCCCTCTTTTGTTGGAGACTGTTATAAACATTTTACGGTTTGGCAGCCAAATTTTGGACCCTGGATGTGGTTAGGTGACACTCCCCAGGGTATATTGGCCACCCAAGACCTTGTTGGTTATTTTACAGAAAAAAAAAATCATTTTGTAAGTACATTGAGTCACCATTTGTTGTTTTGTCTGTTACCTTCTTAATTGGTTCTATTCTTCACCTCCCAATGATTTTTTGATTATGTTTGGTGGTTACATTTGTATTTAGAGATTTAATAGAGCCATGCTTCTGAATACCCTTTAGAGAGGGACACAAGGGAAGTTAAGGAGTTTGTACTGTGGGTATCGTGGCTCTGAGGAGGTCGATATAAAATGACCCAATGCCGAGGAGGCGTAATTTACCCTCTCTTATGAGAGGACAACTGCTCAGTGTAGCCATGTTGAAGTGATTGCTTATACCTGCAAGTACAAAGCTTGCCACTTAGACTGAGAAAGCACCGCTATGCCAACAAAACATCCTCCATGAAGTTTGTACCACCATTACAACGTATTATTTTAATAAAGTCTTATGTTGCTGGGAAGTCCTCAGGGGAGGAAACCTGGGAACAATGAATTTGAAGTTTTTTTGTTGGTAAATTAGGGTTGCATTTTGTTGTTTTGAGGCTTTCAAAGTCTGCCAGTGGTTATGATGTTAATTCCACCTCAATTGACTCGATGAATTTGTCTGGTTCCTGTTACCGATCCTTCAAGATAATTTTATTTTGGAAAGGAGTTATGTGACTGGACTGTTTAATATTATCTAAACCTATCAGTATGAGGAAGGATTAATGTGTTTTATGTTGACAGTGTTCCATAATCAGATTATTAACCTGTACTGAATAATGTAACTAGAATAATTTTGACCTGCTCCAATTGCTGTCTGCGGGGATTTAGATTAAATTTGGATTTTAAAGGCACCACCATTTTTGGAATGAATTCAGTTAGAAAGAATGTTGTAGCATACATCTTTTCAGTGTGAAGAAAAGATGCAGTTAATATCCCACAATGGCAGAGGTCGCATGGGAATGCAAAAGGAATAAAATGAATGAACTAGCAGAGCAGATTTTGTGATAGACTGGCGCTGGCGTAATCTCAAGTACCCCACAGGCCCGCTGAATCTGCACTTTTTTATCGCCTTGAACTGTGTGACACTAGAAGTCATGTTTACCTAGACGGGCCGGAGGAGTGCGGCATGCACACAGAATTGCTCAGAAATGCAGAAGAGAAAAAAGTAGTCCCCCCTAAAAGGTCAACAGAAAGATACAATTCTCAAGTAAAATTGTAGAAGTTTTCATTGAAGTGCTTTAAGTGTTTCATGTTCCACTGCCCTTTTCAACAGGGTTGTAATATATCATAAAATAATTCCTGTTATTTATGTCATCCACAGAAAAATGCCTCTGATAACCTGTGTCATCAGAAATATGAAGCTGCTATTGACACAGGAGGTGATACAATCGCAGCAGAGAGGCTGTGTCACTGCCGAAGGTAGGCAAAGACACAGAAAGTTGTTTGATGCTGATAGGAATTGGAGACAATGGTTGTTTTGTCATGGTAGAGATTCCTCTTTCGTGACCTGATAAACTGATACTAGAAGTTAGGTATCTGAAACCAGCAGGATTTAGGGTGATTATGTGTTCAATAAAAATTAACAAGTACTGAATGAAATTTTGAAATTTCCACAACGTATGTCTTAACATGTTTCTTCCAGTTAAAAGAAGAACATAACATTAACTTTTCCTGAGCAGTATGAAAAGAAAAAAAAATGTAACTCATCAAACCTGATAAGCACAATGAAGCACTGTTAGGCCAGCTCTGCCTTGCACTCTCTCTCTTTCTCTCTGTTTTGCCGTAGGGCTCAATGTCTAGATTGGTGCAAATGTTAACCATGGTTGAGATGCACCCTCTCGCCCCAAATGTGTGGTAACCCACACGACATGTCTCTCAACACAGACAACAGACATGCCTTTATTTTCAATTATTTTTCTACATTAAATTGAAGGAATTTGTCTCTTTATGGTTTTCACTGTCTGAGGAGGTTACTCGGTTTGTTTTTTTGGTGATGGTTTAAAAGTGTTGTTGGTCAATAAACATGTTATCACAGCCAGTGAGTGGGTGATTGCGAGTTGATTAGAGTAATATTTTATAAACACAACTAAGACCTTATCAGTGCTGTGCTAGTGCATTAGACCCATTTATCAGCATTTGTTCTTGCTATCAGCTTTGTTGTGTGTAATTAATACTGGCAGGTTTGGGTTCTTTTTAAACTGATTGAAGATTTTACAGTTCTGTTTTGTGTCGAGTTGGTTTTTCAATTACATTTCATGCCTTGGTTGTTCTCACTGGTGGAATAAGGAATATTTTATTGACATGACATATGATAGTTTGATGAAAGGAATTTGGAGAACGAATGATGTCTATACCTATCCATTTGTGACATTTAAGAAGTGGTAGCTTTGAAGAGACGTAATGGGATAAATATTCCCAGATATGTAGGGATGTAATTACAGCCTCAAAATGTTTTAACAAACGACATAAAAGTATATATTTTTTCATCTCCCTTTGTTAAATGTCTCAATTTGTTACGGAGGAGTGCGTGACAAATTTATTTGCACTGAAGTTTCAACCACAGAAATAACCTTTCTTCACTGGTTTGAAGATCAAAGAATAGCAAAACTTGACACACGTCAAACTTAAAAAGCCAGGCTTGAATTTGGAAAAGAGCAGAACTGAAATTTAATTTCATCCCTTTGAAACAAGTTTGCATTCTGTTTGTCATGCGTTCGTATTCTGTTTGTCACGGCGCAGACATAACCTGAGACAGGGATCATGACTGGGCAGAAGACACGAAATTTGGGTTCAAGGTGTTCAGAGATCTTTCACTCAGGGTGAACAAGTGAAGTGATGCACATCTTTCTTTGAAAATATAATCCCTGTGGTGCAAATGTAGGGTAACTTTGACCTCACTGATATTTGAAATCTTTAGTTCTCAGGTATTAATCTGAAGGAAGTTGCCTACCACCGTCTTTTCACAAATTAGACCTAATACAAATTAATCTTGTATTCAGACTCTCATTCAGTCTTTGGGGAAAAAAGAAAAAAAAAGGAATGCTAAATCTGTTAATGTCTTTGTGCACTAGGAATGTATTTCTAAATATTTAGAGCTGGTTCAACTAGAGAGGTTGTTTTTAGATGTTTGAAGAGGGACACCCACGTCATTCTGAGTTGGCGGAGAGAGGGACGGGAGGGACACCTGTTGGCTGCAGACGTCCTACACATGCAGCATAATAACACAAATCACAAACTGACACAAGACTTTCATATAGGAGAAATTTAGAAACTGACAATACAAACACTGTTTTTTAGTTGAATCCCAATATAAACAAGTAAGGTTAAGAAAAAAATGGGAAAACTGTAACGAGGAGCAATGTAGACATTTTTTTTTTCATCAAGAGTAGTCTTCATAGCAGCTGTGTTGATGTCTACATTGTTCTGTCAAGTTGAAGTGATGGTGTTTTTACTCTTTTGCTCTTTATGAGACAACTGGGAAAACTCAAGCAATTGAGATGAAAGAAATTACATGTTGGGAGAAAAAATGGCTGTCCAGATAGGAGAGTTTAACACACACTGATGTGACATATATCTGATGTTGTTGATGGCATAGTGATCAATACACTGTCTGGTTAATAAAATACACATGCTGTGTGTNATGTGACATATATCTGATGTTGTTGATGGCATAGTGATCAATACACTGTCTGGTTAATAAAATACACATGCTCTGTGTCTGTGTGTGTGTGTGTGTGTGTGTTAAGTTTGGGTCCAAATAATATGGATTACAGGAATGAAATGAAATAAATGAAAAAAAAAAAAATAAATAAGCTGTTTAATTTTGAAGTGACCTAAGTGTTCTTTATCTTGCAGGTCTCATCACGACCACCAACAGGAAGTTGGACAGGGAAGCACAGGACCAGCACATTCTGGAGGTGAGTCACATGCCACCCCCCCACCCCCCAAGAAAATAAAGTGAAAGCAATAATAGCAGCAATAATGATAAACAAATAATACATCATAAGAGAAGATGATGGTGTGATGTCGTGCTTATTCACCAAAAAAAGAAGTTATTTTATTACACTGCTTACAGCTACAGGGAAATCCATACTGTGCTCTGTATAATTGTATATCAGTAGCCCAAGTGTTATCACACAACTAGCACCTATCACAGCCATATCAGTGTCAAACTCTGCCAAGTGACTTCTTTGATGTTATGGAGGAAGAAATAATCAGGATATAACCTTGTGTGTGTGCCACACGCACACCACTGCCACTGGGGCTCAGTAGTGTGTTCTAACACACAGACGCTGCTTTGTTGCCTACGCCATGGAGGTGTATGTTATTGCCTTCATTGGTATTCTGGTAAACTGTCTAAATGAAAAAGTTTGTGATAGGTTTTGGTAAAATTTTCCGAAAGGGTCAGAAACTGGCTTACTTTAAATCAGTTAAATTTAAGTGGGGATAATGTAATTAATTTTTGAATTATGTGGTCAGATGAAGAGGTCACAATTACAGTGCAAAACATTGAAATGAGGATATTTGCATGCAGACGCATGCACACAATTTTAAACAACTTCCAGTATCTTCTTCATTCAGCATTGTAAGTACTTGCCAGAGCTTCGTGTCATCTTTATGTTGGGTGGGGTTATTATATCGGTATGCATTGTGTGTAGTGACAATTAAGTATCGCTGTTTTTTTTACCTGGGTCTGAGGGCTGTGGCCTCTATCTCTTTGAAGTAAGTGAGTAGCTATACAAAGTGACAAGACCACTGTCTGTTTGCTTGTACTTAGGAGGAAACCACATTTGTTCTCAACATGAAACACAAAGTTGATACCTCGTACAGGGTGAACAGAGGTAAACTTGTAAGGAAACCAAGCCTTGCATGTTGATGAAGAAACCCATTCATCAGTTACACCAACAGGCACCTGTCAGATCAATTCAAGGTATTTTCAGCTGGAGGAGATAAAAATAAAATAAAAGAACACTAAAAGACAGACGTGAGCCTCATTTGCCACTGTTCATAATGCGTTTGTCTGTTTTTCACTCCTAAAATAAAATAGAAACAACCTAAAGTGGCAGACTGCAGCAATATTTTTAAGTCTCAGTAAGTATTCTAACAGTAATTGAGCCCAGTAGAATAAACGGTGAAAGAATATAAGATCTGACCTTTTAAGAGAACCGAGAGAAGCCCTCATTAGAAGAATTTATTAGAGATGAAAATGACAGCTGGATGGAGATATATTTTTGTGCCTTTGAGCAACATTAGGAAAGTTTCTTGAAATGGCATGCAATACCGGGTTCTGGGCAGTGACGGATGGTGCATTATGGGGTTGATAACTCGTCTACTTGGGATCGAAGTTATTAAATCAGTTATCAGGAACCTGGAAATATGCATCAAGGGAAGGTTTTTAATGTGGTAACTTTATGCCAGTGGAATCAGTCTCGATATTTATGACCCATTAAAAAGACTCAAAGTGATATATGTGCCATACGCCAGTGTGATTCATGAAGTCCCTGTGTGTGTGTGTATATTGATTCAGTTTATAATGGCACAGTGAATTCAGACACTTTCTTCGTTTAATGATGATGAATTTGGGCTCAACATCAACACTGTGACAGAAAAGAACATTGAAGTCTAGACAGTCTAAACAATGCCAATGGGCATAAAATCTCCAAATTTGACATCTACCAGATATTCATTCAAAAACTGTTTAAAAAAAAAATAAAATAACTTAAAGCTTGCTGCGTAATAGAAAAAATCCCAATATTACAATGCTTTTGGAAAATTGAAGTAATGTTCCTAAGATCAAAGACAAGCCTCTATTTCTGTTTTACTTTAGTAAAGACTAATTTTGGCAGTTTTATTCATTTCCCAGCTATTTTTTTCCATTAGTGTGTTTTTAAGTACATTGGGACATCATTAATGTAACTGGACAGGTCACTTTGGGTCATCCGGGGTCAAAACCCCTCAGAGGATGTTTATGTGATTTTGTCATTTTGATAGAGCTGATAAATGATTGTAATAAACAATAAAAGCAGTTCTTTAAATTTTTACCTTCAAAGGCTTGGATGTTTAAAAAAATCATATATTTCTAAAATAAATACGTGTTCATGCTCATTCAGTGAATAATTTTTGTTCTTTCTTTCTTTCTTTACTTATTTATTTATTTATTTATTTATTTATTTAATATCCCATCACTGATTTACCTGTGAACCGGGTGCAGTAGTCAAGGAAGGGTTATATTTTCACCTGTCAGTGATGTAGGACATCAGGACACGATGGCTGCCCTTGACTGAAATCTGACAGGAAGTTCACAGGATCTAATATCAGCCAATCATTTGCTTTAAATTCATCAAATAATTGCAAGGAAAAAGATACATTGTACTTTTTTAAGGGGCAGATATCAGTGGCCTCTTGGGATAGCAGATAAGAACAGGTTGACAGTGGGGTGTGGTGTATCGTGTGTTCTCACCAGTTTTAAATGTTGTCTGAGTATTTGGCATGAAATTTAAATGTTTTAAGAGTGAGTTGATATCACATGTTTGTAGAATTGAGGGAATTTAGAATAAGAAAAGAGAAGGGAAGAAATTTCTATTGATGTAAGGAGAAACTGGTATCATTGAAATGGTAGTAGAGACAAAAGAATAGAAAACAACTAAATAAAAACACAAGATAGGTACTGTCTTTATTAATGGGACAAATTTACTGCAAGATGAATAAAGAATACATTTTTATATAAAAAATAAGAGGAAGGGTGAAGCCAGCATGAAGCTAACCCTCTCACCTGTATTTCAGTCTATTAACTGTAGTGTTTTATTGCCTAATCTCAGTTCATTTATTTATTTCTCTCTCTCTCTCTCTCTCTCTCCCCACAGGTCCTCATTTCTGACAATGGCTCGCCTCAGTTGATGTCCATTACCAGGATTGTTGTCAACGTGGAGGACGAAAACGATGAGAAGCCAGTGTTCAAAGGACAGGACAGGGCAATCCGTATCCAGATCCTCGAGACGGACCGCACGGACGTGCCACTGTTCAGGATGGTGGCTTTTGACAATGACGTGGGAGCCAATGCTCAGATTGATTACTTTATCATGAACGGGAAAGAGAATCTCAAGTTTAATATCAACCCACAGACAGGGGAGTTGTACCTGAAGGCAAGGAGTCTGGATGTGGGAACATATGACATACAGGTATGACAGAGGATTCTTGAAATTGTTTTTTTTTTTTTTCTGTATAGCACTTCAGCAATGCACACAGACATCTCACACTGCTGTATTGCTATACAAAAAAAAGGAGTAAAAAAACTACACAGCAAGTAGATAATTTCATATATATCAAGTTGTAAATAAGATGAAGTTAGTCAAAGTTGCATTTGGTGAGAAAGCTGGCTAGCTTTATTGTAATTTCCATGAGACCAAATAATCAAGTAATTGCTTCGAGATCATGCATTTAATTGACACAATTCTTGTTGGCACCAATGATGCTATCCACAATTTATCATTCCAGATTAAAGCCAATGATGGCGGAAACCCCCAGCAGAGTAGTACAGTGTGGGTAAAAGTCTCCGTTGTAAGCAGACCAACTGAGTCGCCTACGGCACCCAGGTTTAGCTCCGAAGGTTTCAAGTTTTACATCAGTGAGAGCAAGCCTGTGGGGAGTCAGGTCGGCTTGGTAGAGGCTCAGGACGGGGATGGAGACAAGATATGGTTTTATATAACAAGTAAGTGCTGACATCTGGTGGCATTGGGCTCCGACTCCATGTCACCTGCAAGTAGTCGAAACTGAAATGTTTGAAAAATAGTGTACAGAAACTGAACTATATAAGTAACACACTTGATTCTGTGATGATGAAAATTGATGAAGATTCCTATTGTAGAATTTGCTCCTTAATGTTGTCTTTCACTTGCAGGTGGAGACCCGGAAGACCAGTTTTTCATTGATGTTGAGAGTGGTGAGATTGGTATTGCCAACCCACTGGATAGAGAACTCCGGTCCAGCTACAACCTTACTGTTACTGTCACAGACGGAGTGCACACTGTTGCATCATGGGTAAGATATCACATATTTCTCTCTTTTCATCATATCATATATGACCTAGCAGCATAGTAAAAAATTTTTTTATTAATTGGTTAAGGGATTTGTTTGAAAATTTTACAGGTGTTCAATGCACTTATTCAACTGAACAATCAGAAAGGAGAGCAAGAAATGTTTGAAAAAATGATAAACTGTGTATAGCTTATATGTGAATTGGAGTCTAAATGCTGTTTTTCATGTTTTTGAGGATATTGTTTGATGTAAAAAGGCAGCTTTTTTGCAACTAATTTCCCCTTGTGCAATGTCCTATTTATGGTAATGGATAAGCTATGCTGATGTAAAAACATAATGTAAAGAAAATTAATCTCTAATTCTATACTGCATTGCTCTACACTGAATGAACTTGTGATTGCTTCTGTCACCCCCTCCCCTAATTGCGCGCCCCCCCCCACCAAAGAAAGAAAAATAAATTGATAGACAAATGAATGAATCAATTAACATGTTAGTAAATAAGTTAATAAATGGCTAAAAGGAATACCAATGAGTTTTTGAAAAGTGGGCAATGGTAGATAGAAGTATGGAGTGATAATAAGGCTAAGTGATTGTACTTACCAGGTATCAAATATTTCATTATAAGATTGTCTCATTGCAGGCTCACATCACAGTGATGGACGTCAACGATAACACACCTCAGTTCACGGAGAGTCACTACGCCGCGGTGGTGTCAGAGAGTGCGCCGGTGGGCACCAGTGTCATCACCGTCACAGCCACTGACAAGGACGAAAACAAACAGTTGTTCTTCAGCATCCACAGCGCGGCAGACAAGAGCAGCACCAGGTTGTTTGAGATTGGTGATCATAGTGGTAAGTTTTCAACCTCCCCCACCCCCCACCCCCTGTAATATCCTTATGTCCTTTGATTATGACGTTAAGTTCATTACTTTGTAATATGGAAGTGTTGTTGAAATTTTTACAATTCACGATGGTAAAAAACGTGAGCAAGACAAGTTAAGCCGATATCTTTATATAACATACCACCCAGATATCACACAGGCAATGTGTATATTTACTTTTCCTTATCATCTTTTATGGATTGTTAATCCATTGCATGCCTGTTAACACTCTCTTACTCTTCCTCTTTTCTCAGGTGTGATTTCCACCAAAGAGAGACTTGACCGCGAATCCATTGCCCAGCACAAACTGACCATCATGGTCCGGGAGGAGGGGGCGACGTCCACCATGTCCCATCGTAACCTCACACGGGTGGTCATCGACGTGCTTGACCACAACGACCACCCGCCAGAGTTTTTGTCCGGCAGTTTCAACGGGCGTGTGTTTGAGACGGCGGCCATTGGGACTTCAGTGGTACAGGTGATGGCCACGGACAAAGACAAGGGCGAGAATGCCGAGATTCATTACACCATTGTTACAGGTAAACATAGCAACAGCGCCCCCTGTTGTACACTGTCAGGGGTAAGCTCTGACTGTTGAACTACTTCGATAGGGTGGGAATTTGAAATGCTTTGAAATAAAACTACTATTTCTTATTGAAAGAAGGGACGATTTTATGAAGTTTCAGGTTTTTTAATGGAGTTGAAATTAAAGAAGTTAAGCATTTCAAATTGTAAGATGGGAAGGATAATGTCAAAGTTAAGGATTTTTTCCCCACAGAGCTATACGTCAAACCAACTGCATTTTGAACCTATGTATCCTGTCCTTTAGGTATTAATTCCTAATTTATTGTCAGCATTCAGCAACTGTTGAAATGCAGCAAAAGGCCATGTTTCAGAATATATGTAAAGTCACATTATTAAGTCACATCATAAACAGGCAACAGTTCAGCTATCAGACAAAGCAAGGTGGGGGGCGAAGTTATGCTTCTTGCCGGAGGAACCTGTAAAATTGACAATGGGCTATTCTTTTATCTATTTGTTGGCACCAACAATTGAGCCTTAAGTGAATTAATTTACATTTGTCAAGTGGACTGTGATACATGCACTGTATTTGTTGTATTATGATTTGAGTGTCATTTGAGCTCTGTGCCAGTGTATTGAATATTGCTGGCAGCCACTGATACAAATCAGTTATTTTTGAAGTGGATCGTATAGGGATGTTATTAACATTTGACATTCATCTATTGCTGATAGAAATCTAAATCTCGTGTTACACAAAGCATGAGCAATCTTTTGGACTATTTTTACACATATTTTTGTTTGTGGTACCTCTCACAATTAAGAGACTTGGATGTGTCAAAATTCTTTACTGATTTTAAAAAACGGTTGCTTCATAAAACTGCCAATAATCTCATGCCAGCACTTCATCATCAATTTTAATGAGAAAATAGCTCTGTCTTCTGCCCTGTTAAAACCTGCCAAGCTATCAAGTTTAGCCCCCTGGGGAGGACCTGCTTTAAAAGCATGACACTGCGTTACACGTGTCTTCGCACAATGAATAACAAAAGAGCATTCGCTAGGCGGAACTAGACAGAGAGTGTACTCCTTGCGGGAAATCAAAGCTTTTATTACCTTGAAAGCCTGAATTATAGCATGCCATATCTAGGTGGAATGCGACAGGGCTTTTGTTTCTTTTTTTACGAGCATGGTGACATCATGTAATTTGGTGCTAAAAGGCAACTTGTCACCAAAATGCCTTGATATAAAGACCGGCATACCTCATAATATTGACATCTAAGCTGGTATTTGATAATGGTCTATTAAGTATCTTCATTAGATATTTGAGGAAAGTTAATTTTGGCATCTGGGTGTAATAATAGATATAATGTATGGGAGTTTCTTTAATGCAATTTATTAAAAGACTTCTTTGTCTTTTGTTCTCTGAACATTTCTAATAAAAGGATATGATCCCATTATAAAGTAACAGTACTAGTCAAATTTTATTAAAATAACATGCATGTACATAAAAATATCCGTTGGTTAATGGTTGTAATTTGTACCAGCAAAGCCGCCCAAGTGATTATTGTGATTTCAAGTCTAAATATAGATTTTTGTTTCATGATGACTTACATTAGTATTTCTCCATGTCATTGTTTGGCAGACATGACCAACTATAATAAGGAAAACTGCAGATTTTCTTAGGCGCCATCTTCTTAAAAATTGAATTTTTTTAGTTAAAGAAGTAATTGAAGTTGTTAGCATTATCAAAATAAGATGTCTGTTAAATGCAATCAACAACTTAGAATGTAATTTGTACCAAATTACCAAATAAGGTTTTGAAAAAAAAAAAAAAAAAGATGTAACATCATATTATATTATGTGGTATTGCATGATGGCATACATTATTTGTTAACCTTGAAATCCTAAACATAAATTTTCCCCCACCCAGTTAGCACACTGCTCAGTGCTTATGTACTGGGGTGACAAACCTTACAGAAACAGCAAAGTATAATCCTCTACACACTTCCACTTAATATATTTTTCATGCATGTCTGGATGGATTATTTAATCATTTAAAGATTAAACATGATCAAACTTATAGAAAATGTACCTCTTAAACCAATGTACAAAAGAATGTCTTTAAATAATTTGGTCCAAAATGCTCAGTGACTTTTTAAGCCTTCCTCTCCTATAAAACAGTTTCTTTCTACATAATTTAGGAAACATTGATTTGAAAGAAGATTGAGGCTATGACAGCTCACGTAAGTGGGTGTCAATCTGTGGAAATGTCTGTGTGTAAGGCTAATTTTTCACGTGTATCCCAGTTTGTAGGTAAGATGACGTCCCCTACTTCACAAGAGTTCTCAAGTCGTAATTGCCTGCAATCATGTGCTGTCTTCTTTATATGCAGACACACAATTATAGCACTGACTTTATCCAGTGTCTCCATATTTCCTTGGCACTGTCTGCGACATCAGCCACATTAGGCGACGTTGTTCATTTCCATGTGAATTCAGGCGTCTGTGTGAGATAGCTGTTAATGAGTTTGGTGTACATGTAAAGGTGGGGCCCCTGTTAGCACTGATATGGCACCAGGGCAAGGGGGAGGGGGAGTGAAGAATATTGCAAGAGATTTTTTTTAAAAGCGTGGTTTATTTATTGGCATGGAAAATGTGAAAATAAATATAGTAAGAACATTTTGTTTGGTGTTTGAAAGCCATAGACTCTAGTTTGTGTTGGCAGTGTTATAACAATGGTGTTAATAGACATTTTTTGCACAGAGGTTCTTATATGAGAAAATAATGTGTTTTCAACATGGCATTGACAGCAGCTTGACTCATCTTAAAGTCATCTCTGGAGTTTTGTTATTGTCATGATAAACTATTACAGACAGTTGAAGTGCCACAGACTATAAAGTACACAAATTGCTCTCTACATTCATCATCATTGTGATATATTATTATGTACTTGCTGTCATATTTAGGAAATGCCATGGACTTGTTTACATTATATGATTGTCTGAAACCTTGTAACAGCAATGTTACGCCTTGTTTAATGCTCGTGATTCATAGTCTCTCTCTCTCTCTCTCTCTCTCTCTCTCTCTCTCTCTCTCTCTCTCTCTCTCTCTCTCTCTGATGTTAAGGTTATACACTAGCACTGTCCTTATCTATAACACTTAAAACAGTGACAGGTTTATAAAACACTGTACTCCCCATGTCTGTCAAACTAGTGGCCAGGTGAGGTCAACACCTGTTAACAAGGACATGGTAGCCTCAGGGTTAACCTAAAATCTTTTCAGCGTCCTTCTTTAAGTCCTTGTTGAAATAGTAACATGTTTGGGATAGATGCATTCAAAGTGAGTGTTTTAATAGTGTAGTTTTGTTTGACATGGGAGTTGGACATGGTAGATAGTTGTAAACACGTCCATGAATAGTACAGAGTTAATTTAATCAGGTACAATTTGAAACAGAACTATTCCCTGTCAGCCACTGTTATCATTTATTAAACACACTTTTAAACCATTTATTGAACACATAACAACACCTGCGCAAGTTATACAGAGGTGGATTAAAACACATCTCGGTGTTCCCCGGGGGCTGATACAACATGGTACTGTGGACAGGTAGCAGGGACACCTGAGAGGGTTGGCAGATTTGGGTTAATAGTTTAGATCAACATGTCATAACACCTAGGCTTTGTAGGCTGGTGTTTGAGCTACACTAATCTTAGGAAACGAGGAATTGGTGAAACTGAAAAGCCGGAAGTGCTAGAGACGTTTTTGATTGAATTTTTATTTGTTTATTTACTTATTTATTTATAGGTATGGGATAATTATGTGCCATAGGGACTACTTTTATTTTTTTTTATAGAATGTTTAAGAATTATGGATTCCATATATGCATTGCTTTATTAGGGTGCCCTAGTAGGGATAATTTGACCAATGTTGCCTGCTGTTAGATTAGATATTTAAAAATGCAGCAAAAAATGAATGCATATGAATAAAGTATATTACAAACATATTGATAAGGTGATAAACAGTGTTATACTTGTAAAAATATTCATAATTCCAAATAGAAATCTTGTAAATGATCAACATGCTCTGTTTTTGTCCATGTGAATAAATTTGTTAATGCTGCATATTCTAAGATCAGAGGATAAATCGTCCTTTTAAAAAAAATTATCACTCTCTGATATGTTCTAAAAAAGAAGCATTTAGAATGAAAAAGACATCATTGCGCTTTTAATATAAGTTCCTTACTGTTATATTTCTAGGTAACATAGGGAATACATTCTCTATAGATGAGAAGCTGGGTATCATAACAGTGTCTAAACAGCTGGACAGAGATCTGCAGTCTAAGTACACTCTCAGTGTCATGGCCACAGACAATGGTATTCCCAGTCACAGCACCCAGACCAACGTCAATATAGATGTCACTATCTCCAACAACGCCCCGCCAAAGTTTGAACAGGACGAATACACCGCAGAAATTCGGGAGAACAGTCCAGTGGGTACATACATCGCCACGGTGGCCGCCAGCAGCAGGTCCTCAGTGGTTTATGAGATTTTGGGAGCGAATGACTCATTGTATTTCCAGATTAGTCCAAACTCTGGAGTTCTTCGTACACGCATCGTGTTTGATTATGACCAAGAGGAGTTCCGCTCCTTCAATGTGACTGTGCGAGCCACTAATATGGTGGGTGCCTATACTCAGACGTCAGTCTTCGTACATGTTCTGGACGTCAACGACAACGCACCAGAGTTCTTGCAGGAGCAGTATGTGGGAGAGATCAGCGAGTCTGCTGAAGCCAACAGCGTGGTGCTGACCAATGAGAGCCTGCCACTTGTCATCAAGGCATTGGACAGGGACTCCTCTAGTCTCAATGCCTTCAAGATTTACTACATAGATACACCAAAGGCTGAGAAGTATTTTAATATCAACCCTAACACTGGGGCTATACGTACCAACATGAAACTGGACCATGAGGACATCACCGAATTTGACTTCTTGGTTCAAGTGAAGGATATGGGTACGCCACAATTAAGTGCTGAGGTTGCAGCCAAGGTCAAGGTGAAAGTCATTGACGTGAATGATTCCCCACCAGTATTTAACCTGGGGTCCTACCAAGCCACTGTCCTGCTGCCCACACATCAGGATGTAGCCGTGGTTACCGTAGGAGCATTTGACCCAGATACTGGGATATCTAGTCAGCTGAAGTACAGCATCACGGGCGGAGACGAGGAGAATAAATTCAGCATCGAACCTTTAACGGGCATGATCAGAGTACGGGACGAGAACAACCTGAGCAGCAGGTACGATCTGTTGGTTAATGTCACGGATGGAAAGTTTAGTACACGAACCACAGTCACAGTAAACATTAAACAGACAGAGGACAGTGGATTGAGGTTCACCCAGAAACAGTACAATGCCTCGGCCATGGAGAACAAGACCACTGTGGACCAAGTGACCATGGTCCAAGTTGTGGGATACCAACTGAACGAGCAGCTCACCTTCTCCATCTTGAATCCCACTGACATGTTCACCATTGGACGTACCTCAGGCGTGCTGCGGACCACCGGCAAACCGTTTGACCGTGAGAAGCAGGACGTGCACAAGGTGGTGGTGGAGGTGCAAGACAGTCACCCCAGGCCACGCGTCGCACATGTAGTCGTGCACGTCAACATCCTGGATATGAATGATAACGCCCCCATGTTTGTGAATGAGCCGTACCATGCTGTGGTGTCCATTGATGCCTTGCCAGGAACTACTGTGAAGAAGGTAAGTAGAATGGGAGAAATTTCCCTATCTCCACCCTTGTTCACACCACCATCCCCCCTCCCCATTCCCCCCATGCCAAATTCCACAGTACTTAATATGCTATAATCAGCATTACTTCATTCTTATAACATAACACAGCTGATGAAATTCTTCTCTGACTAACATTACTCTATCTTTGCCAAGGAGGTTATGTTTTTGTCTCTGTTGAATTGTTAGTTTAACGGACTAACTAGAAAAATAACCAATGGATTTTGATAAATTTTTTAGTTAAGGTCAGAGATGGGCTAAGTTAGAATTGATTAAGTAATGAGAAATACGCCACATTTTTAGTCATATGATGGGGTTTTATACTGAGGCAGAGTAAATTGTTACCCGGAACTCTTTTACCTAGCCATAAAAATCAAGCTTGCCTAAAGAAAGAACGTCAGACCATTATTTCCGACTCTCAATACAAAATGGTGCTTTCTGATAATGAATACAGTGATAAAAGGGACCTGCATGTACTGTTAACAAAGTTTATGGAAATATTTCTCTTGAGGTTGTAATCTTTTTCATATAAATCAAAAAACTACTTCCATCAAATCGCTTTCTAGTGGCCCGCTGACCCCTAAATTGCTAAATTATAATTTCATTATGGCCAGAGCTTTTTGTGCAGCAAACCTTTTAAGAGTTGAAGGTGGGAGATTCATTTCTCACATAAATCATGCGATAAAAGCACTGAAGTAACAAACATGCTCATGAAATTAATCTGTAATAAAAGCTCACAAATCAGATAAATTGGAATTAATTTTACATTGTTGAAGTGAGTCACCATTCTCTGTCTTTTCTTGTTAAAGTGGTAGCTGCCTCTTTCTTTATCTCTCTCTATACCAGTGTGGTCCTTTAGTTGAAATTCTATAGATTTTTATTGGGCAGTGGTCAAGTTTACCTGAAGATTTATATGATCTTATTCAAAGTTAATACAATACAGTCAGTGAGCCTTGATTTTGAGATTATTAAAACCATAAACATCATTGGAGATTACAGTCTTTAAGTTGATTTTTTTTTCTTGTTAATGGCATTGTTTTGTTGCCAGATTTGATTTCAATGTTTTTAAAACTTCACTGTGTCTGGGCTGCTATTTGCATGTTTTTCTGATCCAAAGTCCTGTTTCTGTTATGTTTTCATGGTGTGTTGTATTTATGTGATTATTATTGGGTTCACTGCCATTGTCTCTGGTATACTACCTACTGTGTCTGTTTGGAACAATAGTCCAAAAGTTTGATTTTGTGTGCACAATTATGTTGTTTTTTCATCAGTCACAAATTTTTGAAGGCAAGACTAGTTAAGAAGTTAAGAGCTCATAAACACACATTATTTGAAAACTTTCCTTTCATATATAATTCCCTCTCTCTCCCCTCCCCCTCCCATATATCATATAACTTGTTATACAATTAGTGTGCCTTGGTTCTGATATTAAAACCACAAACACAAAGTCTTTGGGTTGAATATTTTTAGTTAATCATTATAATATTATTTATTTATTTCAAAATTTTATAGTTTTACATTTAAAGAACAATCCTGACTGTAGACTATTGTCTTTGTCTCTGCAGGTAGAGGCAGTGGACCAAGACATAGGCAGGAACAGCAAGGTGCAGTACAGCATCATCAGTGGTGATGACGGCAAGTTTCATATCAACAGTGCGACGGGAGAGCTTTCTCTTCAGCAACCCCTCCAGGAGAGTGACCAGAACCACGAGTTTATGGTGTTAGTGGAGGCAGAAGACCAGGGTGAGGGGAATACAGTGGAGACCTCTTTTATATATTTTATACTGTGAACTTCACAATTATTTGACACAGGAAAGCTGTCAGAATATTTTCTATCATGCTATATATATTTCATTCTTAAAAATTTCGTATGGCAATTTTTGTTTTTACTTAAAGTTATCTGTAGTGCAATTCCATTTTAAAAGTATTTTCAGATTAAAAATAAATGCTGTAATTAGAATTACAAAGAAAATTGCTTCATAAAACGAGATAAGAATTATTATCACCAGTGCTTCAGAAAGAAAGTTGGAAATGTTCTGGATCTATCTGAAAATCCAAATCTTTGGATGCTGTACATAGTCGCTTGGACTCAGATTCAGTTGCAGGCCTAGGGCATCGCATTTTCAGGATTTTTTCTATAAGAACCACTTTCATTTCTATTCTAAGAGTGTATGTCACTAGATAATAACATATTTTGTCAACTCCATAGGAGAAGATGTCCAACTGAGGTCCCGTGTAGTTGTCCCCATCCGCGTGATCAGTCAGGCCACGCCCGTATTTGATGACACATTTTACTCAGTCTCTGTACGTGAGAACACCCCAGTAAACAGCGTCATCTTCACTCTGGAAGCTAAGAGCCCCAACAACCAGAAGCTGATCTATTCTATCACCAAGGGCAATATCTACGACGAGTTTGCTGTCAACTTTAGTATTGGTAAGTATTGATCACAATTACACTGTCACACTGTCATTGTAACATGACACTGCTATTTAATATGCACACATAACTCACAATTGATGTCAATAGCCTAGAATTCGGTATAATCTGGGTATAGCCAGTATTCCTAGAAATATGAAGAGAGTTAATCTAATGACTTTAATGGCAACCTGGGGGGGATGTCTTTTGTTAGACCTCTTATAGAAGACACTTAATGAATCACAACTAATGATTCTGCACCTAATGCTGTGCACACTTTTACTAGGCGTAAGAAAAAAAGGGGGGGTGTCACAAAATTTTTGCATCTGATGGCTAATATAGACTTTAGGTAGTTTTATCAGGGGTGTAATTAACTCAGTTTTAGTATGAGTCGTAGCTTGTTGGACTGAAATAAATTAAATTAGCTGTCAATTTTGTAGGGTTGATATTGTTTGCTAACAATTAGAAAATGATTTACAAACATTGTTAAGATTTAGAGAGATTTCACCCACAAGATAATCAATACATACTTTTGAAAGAGTCAGATTTCTACCTATTCTCCAATTTATCTTCATCTTTAATGTTTCCAATTGTCACATTCCTCAGTCTCTTGTTCATTCATGGAATTCATAATTGGCATTGATTTTTTATTTCACACATAAGGGAATTGGGAATGTGTAATTACAGCTACGGTAGAAGCCAACCGTAATTAAATGCTGAGTCATCGTACACTATCTTCATTTAATTGAGCTTAAATCTAGGGAGAGTACACAAAATCAATGTTTTCACATAATTGTAAATATCTTTTTTCAAAATATGGCTTCATCAGTCTTGAGCAGACATTCGTATTTTGAAGCAGCTGCCCATAATATTCTGTACATTTTACCAGTGTTATCTCCTCCGCATGTAGTTATATGAGTTACCCAGCTAACTTAAACACCTTATCAACTTACTACCTGGCCACAGCAGGGAACAGGTTAATGTTTAATGACAACATTATCAAGCCCACCTGGACCTATGCCAGGTGTGCCTTCTGTAGATTTTTTCACATTTTAATCATTATGGACTTGGAAAGTTGAGATTGATAACAAACCATATACTAGTGCATGGTGCAAGGGGATGAGAGATTACTCTAATATTTCTATATAGTAGAGGTAGAAGGATAACAATTAATTCCAACTCTATAAGAATATTTCAGGCTCTTCCCCATGGGTTTCAATTAAGGAGTTTATAACATTTGATATGGTTATAGCTTTTTTTGTTATTTTATTTTAAATATACTTGGTCGTGTATGTGAACAGAGAAAATTCGCTTTGATAAAACAAATAGCTTAATTGAAACCCCAATTTTTCTACCTTAACAAAAATCTTAATTTTGCTATTGTTTTGCCAGCAATTTATCTACAAATATTGCATATCTTGCATTAAATGTAAAGCATGTTTGAAATGGAATAGAAAGCTTTTGAATGCCATTCCCCCTTAATGTAATTTGTTATTTAAAGGCATGTCAAAATGTCAGTTGAATTTGTAAATAGCTGTAATTTGTATTTTGTTCTTTATTAATATTTTGAAATTGTTTTTTTTTTAAAAAGCAAGAGTGTCTGTATTAATAACTCTACAGCATGTGTTTCCGTACTCATCTATTTATTTATTTTTCTTGAAGAGATGTTTTTGAAATTTAGTATCATGTTGCTTCTCGGACAAGCGGCTCCTTGGATTCCTATAGCATGCGTAAACAGTTTCTTGAAATCTCACTAAAAATGCATTTGAAGAGAAAAAAAATGTCGAAAAAGTCTTTTTACGCCACTATCCGAGCAGCAATCATTTGCAAAGTAAGCCGTTCTCCCCTGTTTTAGTAGTTAATTTGATATTGATTTCTTATTTGTGCCCTCTTCCTCCTCCTCTTCATTAGCTGCGGACACCATAGGCCCATGTGAGTAAGGCTGTTGAACCTTTTTCTGATTTCAACAATTTTTCCCATGTTTGCCTATATTACCAATATATCTTTCCTGTTTTATTTCTGTTAACTATTTATGTGGCTGTGGCTGCTATTTCTTTTGATTACCTGCTTCTATCTACCGAGCTGATTACCTGCTTCTACAAATGGAGCAATGCATGATTTGCTTGCATGTACATACATATTTGCATGTGCATACGTTTTGCAATAAAGTTATTTATTTTTTATTTTTTGCATGCTGTTAAATGTGGCTTTCTATTAAGTTTTTCGTCTTCTTGAATATGAAAGCTCCTGTTGGTTAGGAGGGGCATATTTAAACCTTTGAGTATTGTACTTTGCTCCTCAATATTGCCTTGCCCAACTTTTCATTTATATTTTATGGGTCAGGGTTCCTGTTACGGTGGATTAATTCTTAGTCAAGGTCTTCTCACTACTACTTTGACGTATTTTTAACACCCAAAGACCCAAGACACGACTTACTTAAACACAGTTTCTGGGGCAGTGAGGTGACTTGGATAAAAGCATGATCTTAATATTAAATTTGTAGCATACAGGTTAAAGGTGTTCATATATTGACCATTTAGAGGGTGTTAGAGAGAGTTTGGGTGCTGGGGCATCCTGCCTATTATAATACACAGAACATGCTTTGCACTGTTTTCCCTTAAGTTCACAATAGTGAGTCTTTGCTTTCTGCTATCTGATGGTGACTTTTGGCTTTGCTTCTGATACTGCGGTGCTGGGTTTACTACAATATATATCTAATTCTTTCCACATTTTTGTCTTTTTTTTTAATAATTGACATTAATCCACCCACTATTAATGAATCTTAATTACAATTCAATTATATATTAAAACTTATCTGAACTAATAATGTGATGGATCAACCCAAGCCTGGTTAAATTTGGAGAACATTAGTGCTAAGAATTATTTGATGGAAAATGGTGAAATTGCTGTGTTCTTGTCCTAGAAATACACACTTGTTGATTCTGTCTCAAAATGGGCGTTTGCCAAGTTTAACCAGTGCTTGGGGATTAAAAATTCTAACCACTAACTGAATGCACTGCTATTTAACAATATATATATATTATGTTGGGGTATTACAGTGTCACAGATTAAGAGCACAAAAAATCAAAGTAATAACCAGTCACTCAAAATAATTTTGCAAAACCTTACAGCATGTTATATAAACAGCACTGCACAATTTCCTTTTAATTCAAAACACATAATAACTAACATGAAAATAAAAAAGTTATATATCTCTTCCAAATAATGTATTTTATACATTGTTCTTGAATATGTCAGATGTTGAGATGTTTAGAAATACCCCAGCAATAATATGTGTCAAAGTTAAACTTAAGCTCTTAAGTGTTAAAAAACCTAATTCTCTAGCCAAATATTACAATTTTCATTTTTTTTTTTTTTTTGTTTTTGTTGCTATTAGGTTCATTATTTTTTATTAGAACAGTAGTAGTCTTAGTATTAGAATTGTTTGATTTATTAATTAAACCCTGGTTTTGGAAAATTAACTGTGAAGTAGAATTGAATAATAAAGATCTTGGGGTACCGTTATTTTGTACTAATATTATACTAAATGGAGAAGGTTTGCACTTTAGTTCTCATGCCCCCATTTGTAGTGCATTTCATTATTAACCAACTACAAATAACCAGTACTTGTGACACTGCGTTAAGTTACCCATTTATCAAATGTTTCATTTACAATAGGTGCCATCATCCTGATAGACAATTTGGATGCAGAATTACGCCAAGGTTACGAGTTGACTGTGCGAGCTACAGATACCCTATCTGGAGCTTATGCTGAGGCACTGGTTGCAGTCACTGTAGTGGTGAGTAGCCTAGTCCTAGACCCCATTCCTAGAGATTAGATCGATCCAAACTAGATTGACCTATCTCCCTGGGGGTTCATGCTAAATAGCTGTCAGCTGAGCGGGCGTGAAAGTTAATTACCCCCTTACAGCTTGTAGTAGGTGGGACGGACATTTAAGCCAGATTATCTGACAGTAATATAGTGAGACTCCCCACGGGGATAGATCGATCTTAAATCTATGGGAATACGCCCCTAGAGGCTGAATGGAAAACAAAAAGTCACTGCCTCAGTTTATTGAAGTCAAAGCTTTCTAGATAACAAGTGGAAAGAAGCACAGCTCTCTGATTCAGTTCATTTATTAGCGATTTTCATAGAAATACTTGTTAGAAATACTGTCATGTAATTAGTAGGTAAAATGAACATAATAATTTGTTCTAATTCTTTCAGGATGTCAATGACAAGGCGCCCTCTTTTGACAGTCTGGTATACGTGGTCTCTGTCTCTGAAGCAGTCAGCATTGGAAGATCAATCCTCGCCGTGTCGGCCTACGATGCTGACAAGACGGCACCCCATAACTTGCTGAAATACCACCTAGAAGCAGCGTCTGAAGATACCAGTGATCACGTGACAGCCTTTGACATTGACCCAAGTAGAGGGGTGATCACCACCAAGACGTACCTCGACCATGAGACCAATCCCAAAATGCACTTTGTTGTTGTGGCAGTAGACAGTGGCTACCCAGCTCTGAGCTCCACTGCTCATGTCTACGTCACTGTCACAGATCTCAACGACAACCCTCCAGTCTTCGATCCACAATCTTTCTCAGCCACAATTTCAGACCAGGCCAAAAGAGGCCAGTTTGTTACCATGGTCACGGCTATAGATGGTGACAGCTCTGACGCTGGGCAGCTCATGTACGCCATCGTCTCTGGAGACAAAAAAGGAGCATTCACCATTGACAGCAGCAATGGCATGATCTATCTCTCAAGTCTCCGCCAGCCCGAGCTGCAGTCTCTCTATATGCTCAACATCTCCGTCACCGATGGTGTGTTCACAAACTTTGCCAGGGTTTCCATCGATGTAAGAAACTCCAACAACCACCCTCCAGTGTTTCAAGAATCTCTGTATGTGGTCGAGTTGGCTGAGAATGTCCCAATAGGTCACGTTGTGACCACTGTAACGGCCGAAGACCTGGACAGTGGCTACTATGGAGCGTTAACCTATCACCTGAAGAGTGAGAAACTGAAGGAGTTGTTTGATTTGCATCCAAAAACAGGTAAAGTATAATGTAGTGTTGAAGAACAGTGTGCATGAAGAATAAAAGAATGTCAGTTACACTTTGGTGTGCATAAATATTGGCAACCAAGAATTAGGACACAGCCATGAAGATGTTTGTTAACTTCATTGTGTTTGTTAATCCAGTTGAGTGAGATATGTTTGATGGCTTGGGAATAATTTACTCTAAAAATATTGTTTCATTTCAGGTGAGATTTCAACTTTGGAATTGCTGGATAGAGAGTTTGAGCAAGTGTACAATCTCCCCATTGTGGCAGTAGACAACGGTGGACGTGTGGGGTTCACAACAGTGAGAATCATGGTGTTAGATGCAGATGACAACAAACCCAGCTTCTTTGCTCAGGAATATAAAGCTAATGTGTTTGCTGATGCCGCAGAGGAATCTAGTGTCATCAAGGTGAGACAATTACTGACAATGATTTATAATTTGAATGCTTAAACAAATAATTTCTGTGTGTGCGCGCGCGTGTGAATGGGAATGGGTGAATTATTGGTAAGTCTGTGGACAATTTATGTATGTTTTCCAGTCTTCTTGTGGTATTAAAGTTGAAATTCAAGGATATAAAAGATTTCAGTATCAAAAAAAAAAAAATTGTTAGCTGCATGTGTTCAGTAGGAATAAAGTTTCTGTATCACAGATGTGTATATTCAACTGCAGAA
Organism: Lingula anatina; assembly: GCF_001039355.2. The sequence goes on from NW_019773559.1 coordinate 219,441, forward strand.
TGCCATAACAAGAAGTCTTCAGACTTGATTTTACAATATTTTACCTCAACAATTTACACAATTTGACACATTGTATCTTTGTATTACAGGTTGAAGCCTCTGATGCAGACATCACTGGGGAGGTCCAGTACAGTATTGTGGACGGGTCCAGTGCCTCCTCCCTCTTCAAGGTCCACCGTAAAACTGGAGTAGTCAAAGTAAAGAAAAGCTTAAGGGATTCAGGTTAGCCACTGACTTTGTTTGTTAGCCACTGACTATACTTGTTAGCCACTGACTATATAAAGTAACTGTTGTTAGCCAAATACTATATTTATTAGCCAAAATACTATATTTGTTAGACACAGACAACAGTTTGGCCTGCACAAGTTGACTAGGGTACACTTTTATGAAATTAAGTTTTTAAATTGAAAACGGCATTTTATCATGGTTTTAAAATGAAGAATATTTTATCAAAACATTTCGTAGACACCATTCTGTTACCATACTGTTGAACATAATTTACAGTCTTATACGTAATTTACAAAATATTGTAACTGTTATATTTGCTGTGTTAAATTATATCCACTGACTGTCAACACATTCTGACCTTTGTCTCTCTCTTCCTCCACTTCCAGTGAACCAGGTATTCCAGTTCTTCATGAGAGCCAAGTCAGTAGGAGGCTCTAACACAGTCAGTGAGGTCCCCATAGAAATCCTGGTAATGGGCCCCTCGGACACTCCCCCACAGCTGGAGTCCCCGCCAGGTCCGTACTTTATAACAGAGGACAAACCTGTCGGCACGGTGGTTGCCATGGTGAATGCCAAGTCCGATGGAAACCAAACGTTGGTCTACAAGATCATCCCTGGCCAGAGCCCGATGACCAACAACCCGGAGAAGTTTCAGATTGATGAGCAGGGGAGGATCTCTGTGAAGGAGGCTCTGGATTATGAGACCACTAAAATGTTCACCCTGCACGTGCGTGTGGAGTCCCAGACCACACCCCCTCTGGTGGCAACCGCTGAGGTCGTGGTGCAGTTACAAGATATAAATGACAACGCTCCCCATTTTGACTCCAAGCCTTACAGTATCAGCATTCCCGAGAATGCCAATATAGGCAGTAAGGTCATCCAGATCAAGGCCTATGATAATGACACTGGAACCAACTCGGACCTCATCTACAGCTTCAGTAAGGACACTCAGGAAAAGGTGGTCAGTGTCTTCAGCCTGGACTCACACTCAGGGTGGATCAGTACTTTGGCCGAACTGGACCGCGAGACCATGGAGGAGTATGAGCTAGAGGTGGTGGCCGTGGACAGGGGTGTTAATGTACAGCTCAATGACACCACCACTGTCAGAATCCGTGTCACGGACATCAACGATGAGCCGCCAATTTTCAGCAAAGATGTCTACCAGGGCACTGTTCAAGAGGACGCCCTGCCTGGACAGACCATTGTTACCGTGACAACATCAGATAAAGATGAAGTTGGGATCGATGTGGTGTATTATATTACCAGTGGTGACATCTTGGGCCAGTTTAATGTGGATCGTCAAGGCCAGGTGTATGTCCGTAGAGCTCTGGATAGAGAGGAGAAATCAGAATATCGTCTCCAGGTGACGGCCACAGATGGCATGTTTGTCACCCACTGTCAGGTGGATATTACTGTACTGGACACCAATGACAACACGCCTGACTGTGGACAGGTAAGAGAACATGGCTTCAGATGACTATGACACTGTGTGTTATTAACTGATGGAGTCGTCATACAGTTTTTTTTTCTAATAATGTGTCATGAACTATTTGACCTTTTCTGAATTTGATGCATACTTAATAAGAATCAGCTTAAAAAGGGGAATACAATAAAAATATCCTCAACTTCATTGGATATATTAAATCTTTGTGCCATTGATAGCTCATAGTTTAAATTGATGTGTTATATTATTGTTCCTATTTTTTCCTCAGCCTCTACACCAGGTGGTGAAACCAGAAGACTTTGAGGTCGGTGGCTTTGTGGGACGTATCCAGGCAACAGATGCTGACCAGCCGGGCACGTCACATGCACAGATAGAATATAGTCTAGAGGGCGCTGGGGCATACATGTTTGAAATGAATGAAAAGACAGGTAAGTAGGTGCTTTCAGATGTCAGTGTCAGAGGGATGCATACTAACGATTAGATGAATTGAGTTTTTTATCTGTGGATTTACACATTTAGGTTTGATGTAAGAGAGATTTTTTCCAGTAAGGGCATTTTTGAAAAAAAAAAAAATAACTTGGAAACTGCATACTGTGAAAAATGTAAAAGTTGACTTGATTATAATTTGACAAAATGCTAGATATTTACCTCCATCAAGGACATAATGCTTTCACCTCTGATTGTTGATTAATTTGTCATCACATGTCCTTTACTCAAGAAGTTATGGATAGGTATTTGTAAGTGATTTCTTTGCTCACTGTGGGTTGGATCTTAAATCGGTGACTCTCTTCTTGTAGGTATTATCACTACAGTAGCCCCCCTGGACAGGGAGACGGCTGCAGAGTACCAGCTGATGGTGAGGGCAGTAGACAAGGGGGGAAAGTCCTGCACCACGGAGCTGTATGTCACCCTCATTGACGTGAATGACAACCCACCCAGGTTTGACAGAACTGAATACACAGTGGCCATCCCTGAGAATGCTGAACCCAATACCCTCCTAACGCGAGTGTCTGCCATTGATAGTGATATAGGTGAGAGGAGTCTCTTGAACAGGGCTTATTTCCTTCTGGCATGGTGGATAATAGAATGCGGTTTTATATGCAATCTGCGTTGTTTCTGCTTACAATGTGATGTAATGATTCAGCTTCATGTTCTCTTTGAAAAAAGGAAACACATAAAAGTAATGATAATAAGTATATAATGTCATTGAAAGAATACAAAAGTTTTTACAAAGACTTGATATTCAACACTTGTGTCCCTCTTTCCCAGGTTTAAATCGTAAGGTACACTACCTGATGTTGGAGTCCAAGATCCCGTTCAGAATCAACCCTGACAGCGGAGTGATAAGTTTGAACAGTTCACTGGACAGGGAGACCAAGGCCTTCTATAATGTTACAGTGTATGCCTATGATAAGGTGAGGAATCATGTTTGAATAGTATCTGGTTACTAAAGATGAAATGAAACATGAAAATTATTTGTCCCAAACATTTCTTATTGAAATAACAAATGAGTTGTAGCCTTGTTTTGAATAAGTGAAGTTTACAGTAAAACAATTTTTACTTCAAGTCAGTATTATTCAGGCTCAGAAGATAAATACATACATTAAATAATAAAAGAAAACAAATCATAAATTTTAACTTCACACCGTCCAGGGTACTCCCAGCTTGACTTCCTCCGCGCAGCTACTGGTCAGCGTGACGGACATCAACGACAACCCTCCAGTGTTTAGTCGGTCCATGTACGCGGTGAGTGTGCGTGAGGACAAGCAGCTGACCAGTGTGGTGACCACTGTGAAGGCCACTAGCAAGGACATCGGAGAAAACGCCAGGATTGCTTACTCCATTGTGGGCGGGAACAACCAAGGTGTATTTGCCATTGACGCAGAGACAGGTGAGAAGGGGTTTGGGGTGATTATCTTAAGTCTTGTATAAAGTTTGAGGAATTTTGAATGGTGTCATTGCTCTGAGAGGAATAGAGTTTGAAAATTGCTGGATAGTGTGTGAAATGTTCCAAAAACAGACTTGAAAAAGTTATTCAGCTCCGTTGTTTTCTTCCATCTCACTATTCTTATTAAGTCTTGAAATGTTCTGGGAAGGTATTCAGAAATGCCTTGGGTTAATAAGTCTGTTTAATAAAAAAATATCCTTATAGGTATCATTTAAAGAGAGATAAAGATATTCACTGAAAATATTGAATAGTTATAATTATTTTGTAATTTATTATTCAGGTGAAATCACAGTTCGAAAGCTGCTGAACTATGAGCTGGTCAAGGAGTATGTGCTGACCGTTGAGGCCAGAGATCACGGCCAGATTCCTCTGAGTGACCAGGCGGTCGTCAGGATAAACGTGACAGATTACAATGACAACGCTCCTATCTTCAGTGAGGCAGTGTTCAGTGTGTCTCTGAGGGAAGATGTCGATGTGGGATATAGTGTTATACAGGTAAATATAGGAATGGCACAACTAGCGCAATCAGCACTCTGTCACACTTAACACAATCAACACACTGTCACAACTGACACAATCAGCATACCTACACCCAACACAATCAACACACTATCACAACTGACACAATCAGCATACCTACACCCAACACAATCAACACACTGTCACAGCTGACAATAATTCTGTCACATCTGTGACACACAAGCATAGCAGACCACAGAATAACACCCCCACCATCTGTTCAGCCTCATAGTGACACTTCTTCTTGCTGTATTCAGGTGCAGGCTGATGACCGAGACAGTGGCGAGAATGCTGCCATCACCTATGCCATCACCAAGGGGGACAAACTGGCTCAGTTTAAAATTAACCCCAAGACAGGAGAAATAAAGGTTCAGGAGGCTCTAGATAGAGAAATGGTAATTACTATAGTGTTATATTCAGGTTGTGAATGAATTTTTGTCTTGAAGTTCTAACTGATTTTCTCCTGCGAAATGTTGATATCACACTTATAGCTTACATTTAATGGCAAGATTGAATTAATAAGTAAATTGTGCAATGTACTTGAATAATTATCAGTTTTGGAACTTCATTACTGTAGCTGCGCTTATCTGGATTGTCACTGTTTGGTGCTGCCACCTAGTGGTCTGATATGAAGGCAGTATTATAAATATGTCATATTAAATCTCACCTCTTCAGATTCCCAAGTACAGTCTTGAAGTGACCGCCACTGACCAGGGCAGTCCACCCCTGTCCACTAATGTAGTGGTCATTGTGGAGGTGGGCGATGCCAATGACAACCCACCAGAGTTCTCTCAGAGCAATTACACAGCTGTGGTACAGGTAAAGTGACATGTTTTTATTATTTTATTCACCATGGGGGAGGGGTGCAGGATGAGAAGTGGTCTTCTTTCATAGGCTGGAGAGACTAATTCTTTGTAAAGAAGTATTCTGTAGAGGCTGTTTCAAAAGGTTCAGCATAAGATAGCAAATCTGGAAATTGATAAAGGGTGTATTTTTTAGGCTATAGAGGAAATACCAAAAGAGGATTTGAAATAATACCTTTTAAAAGAAAAAAACTATGTACTAGTGCTGATACTTTTGTTTGAACAGTATCTGTATTGGAATGAATTTATTTTGATAATTATGATTTAAAGATATATGATATATTTTCACTTCACAAATAAACAGATTCTAATATAAGGCATGATGATGCGATACCTCACTTGAGAATCGTGACTGGCCATGCTTCCTGGCTTTAACTTGCAGATTAACAGAGTTTTTTTAGCTCGGGCTATGAACAACTTCACAGCCGCCTGAGAATGACTGGTTATAATCCAAATATTTCTATAGTGTTCTAGTGAATGGTTTTGTTCAACATAATTACATGCTTTGAATTAAAGAATGTATCTTGATTACCAGTACTTTTAGTGGTACAAGTAGAAAACTCCACAAATTTTGTTTTCGTTTGCTTCCCTTTCAACCTCAAAAGGTTGACGAGACGGGTAGGAGTGTACGACGTCGAGTGCTCGCAGACACCCAAGCAATCAGAGTATGTTCATGCATGCGTGCTCATGCATTTGCACGTCTTGCATTTCACTCAGGGCTGTGTGAAGTCACCATGTTTTGTGTTGTCACCAGGCGTTTGTTTGTGTTGTCACCATCTGTTGTATGGCGTCACTTTTGCATCTCGTGGTCTTGAAAGCTTTATGTTATAATGTCACCTGCAGCGATGTCACAATGCTTTTTATTAGTTTCTGCATTTTGTGAATGATGTCAGTGGATGCCTGATCACAAGAATGTCTGAAATATTAACATTTTGCTTGTTTTTTATTGTTGTCACATTTCATGTCACATATTTGGGAATGAGAACTGTTGTATTGTAACACCACCTGATTTTGGAAATTATATTTTAAAAACTGTTGTTGATTAATTGCAAAGATAGACTTGTTTCTTATACACTATGCTCCAATATGTCTCAGTGCAGATTCAAACAAATGACATCAATGAACATGCTTGGTATATTTCTTTGCTCTGATTCAGATCATCTTTTGGCAAATCAAACACATTTCAATACATAATACTCTCATTCCTGTTGATGTTGTTGTTTCACTGCATTATAAGGTTTTGTTCAGAAAGTAAGATAAAATTGAATCTATTAGTTTGAGCATATGTAAGGGATAGTTACTTGCTTATTCATTATATCTATTCTCAGTTTAAAAAAGTCTTTAACCTGTTATTATTTTTAACACATGATATCTGTGTTCTAAATAATAAAAGAAATATGTAGTACTTTGTCTTGAATGAAATAATAGATGTATAGTTAATATGTTAGTGTGAATGAATGTAATGTAGGTGTAGTTATGTGTAAATAGGTCAGATGTGCAAATTAAGTACATGTTGTTTTTTAAGCATGTTTGTTAGAATGTATGTGTATGTGTATGTGTATATGTGTGTGCATGTTAAATATGCAGAAGTACTACAGTTTAGTTTTATGCTTAAATTTGCAGGTATGAGTTTCTTTGGGGATCTCCGTAGTACCAGAATACTTTTTTTTTCACAAAACAAATCTTTTACCATAGATAAGAAATTAAACTTGATCAATCTGAAAACAAGAATTGGCAAGAAAAACTACATTTGCCAGAGTTATATCTCTTTCGTTGATATAAATTTTACAGTAAAACCTTTTTGATTTTGTAGGAGGATCGTGAGGCAGGATTTTCCACATTGAGGTTCATAGTAAGTGACCAGGACACCAGGATTAATGGGCCGCCGTTCACTTTTAACATCATTGAAGGAAACTACAACAACGAGTTCCGCATCAACGACAATGGTGTGTTGATCACCACGGCAACGTTTGACCGCACAGTACAAGATGTGTACGATTTGATAGTGCGGGTCCATGATAACGGCACTCCTCGCTTGTTCTCCGACACCTACGTCACTGTGAGGATCATTGAAGAGCCGACCTATCCGCCTCAGATTACCCCACTGACATTATCAATTAGCTCATACTTGGATGAGTTTCCAGGAGGCACCATTGGGAGGATCAAGGCTGTCGACAGGGACACATACGATAAACTGACCTATAACTTGGTCTCTGATCGAAGTCTGTTTTCTATCAGTGAGCAGAATGGTACCATCACTGCCTTCAGTGGGCTGGATGCTGGCATGTACATCCTGAATGTCAGCGTCACGGATGGGAAATTTGTCACCTATGGAGAGGTGAAGCTGGACGTGTCTGTCATCACTGAGGACATGGTGGAGCACGCGGTGGCCATCCGTTTTAAGAACATGCTCCCTGAAGAGTTTATTACACTACATAAGAACAAGTTCAGGCAGATCCTCTGGCAGGGATTGACCCCACGCATTCAGGACATCTATATTCTCAGCGTGCAGCCTGCACATTTGACAACACCAGAAGTCCGAGAAAAACGAGATGTCAGCTCAGATCTTGATGTTCTGTTGGCTGTTGAGAAATCTCGTAGCACCTACTACAAACGCAGAGCTCTGCATAGAAAGCTGACCCAAGCTAAAGACAGAATGGAAACGGAAATGGGCGTGCAAATTTTAAAAATCGTGGACGATGTCTGCAAGCGTGACGACTGCGACAAAGGCTCCTGTGAAATGATGATCCATTTTGACAGGAGCCAAGTTCAGCCAATCATCACCGAGAGTGAGAGCTACGTGGCTGCGAAGTTCCAACTGGTCCCAGAATGCCGCTGTAGGCTGGGCTATGGTGGTGACAGGTGCTCACAGGTGATCAACGAGTGCTCTGATAACCCATGCCCAGCATACAAAGAGTGTGAACCAGATATGAATGGATACAAGTGTATCTGTCCGCGTGGCAAGACGGGACCCAAGTGTCTGATGGATCTTCCAGAGGACATCAACAACTGCCTGGACTCCACGTGTATGGAGCAGAAACCCCTCATGTTCTCAGGTATGAGGTGCATTTCTTATTCTGTCACCAGTGTTCTGCTGTCACTGTAAGGTTGTAAATTTGTTCTCTTGTACGTTTTAAAACGTTCTCTTGCAAACCACATGTCTCTGTATTTTTTAGACATGAACCTTTTCTTCTACTCTGTCATATAATTTCAGAGGTGAACATTTCCTTATTTTTTCTTGGCAGTTTTCTGCCTTTATATGCCCCCACACTCTCACACGTAAGGGCACAGAACCATATTTAGATTTGTAAACTTATTGCACTTGGTCTGTATGTGGTTAATCTTGATGTTAAAAAGAGTTTGAAATGCATTCTTTTCAACTACAGCCATATCAAGGAATTGGTATATCTGTAGATGATCATTAATAATAATAACAACAAAATGTCTATGTTCCCTTTGCAGGTGATAGTTTTGCCCACTGGATACTGAAGGAGACCATCCGTCGCCGCCTCAGTTTGTCTATGAGCCTTCGCACCCTGCAGGCATCTGCCATGTTGATGTATGCCACAGGGGAGTCTGATTTCAGTGTGCTAGAGGTGAGTAAAGTGATAAGTGAGTGCTAAGCTATCAAAAACATTTTAGAACCAAAAATTAAAAACTGATTGTTGCCTGTGCCTACATATTGAAATTTTATGTAAGAAATGTAATGCACTGGTAGAATGTAAAGACACCTACAAAGCATACTTGAGGGTTGGTAATGTTTTAACTGGACACTGTTGCAGCTGTCCAATGGCTACATCCAGTACCGCTTTGACTGCGGTAGCGGGCCAGGATTGGTCAGAATCTCTCAGCAGAAGATCAACGATGGCAGCTGGCACAAAATCACAGTAGAACGCCATGGCAACCATGCTACCCTCACGCTTGACGACAAGTTCACAGATGAGGCCAATGCCCCAGGGACCCACATCGTGGTAAACCTGTATGGGAACTCTGTGTACTTTGGTGCCGAAGTACAAGACAGCACGCAGACCATACGGCAGAGCTTCCTGGGTTGTATGAAGGAGGTGAAGGTCAAGGGGCAGATATTACCATATAAGAACAGCAATGCTGTTGCAACAGTGCAGAAGTTATCCAATGTGAAATTTAGTTGTGATGCAGATTTGCCTGGCATAGGTCAGTATTTATCCATGTTGTTATATTTTTTAGGACATTTGTTTTCATACACGTCAGATACTTCATAAATGAAAAAAGAAAAACATATATATTTTTATGTATACATGGGTCACTAAGTGAAAATGTTCAGTGGAAATTTCATAATATAAATCAGTTAAAAAATTAATAGTTGTCATTTAATTTAGACCAAAATTTTTAATTTGTCATATCAAGATTGAAGAATTTTTGCATTTGTCATCACTCCCGCTATAACTCTCTCTATATTGTAGGGGTGTGTCGCAGTATTCCATGTCATAATGGAGGCACATGCACCCCAACACCAGGTCAGTCTTCTGGATTCCGCTGCGACTGCCACTCCCGCTTTAAGGGGGCGACTTGTGAGTNCAAACCCAGCTTCTTTGCTCAGGAATATAAAGCTAATGTGTTTGCTGATGCTGCAGAGGAATCTAGTGTCATCAAGGTGAGACAATTACTGACAATGATTTATAATTTGAATGCTTAAACAAATAATTTCTGTGTGTGCGCACGCGTGTGAATGGGAATGGGTGAATTATTGGTAAGTCTGTGGACAATTTATGTATGTTTTCCAGTCTTCTTGTGGTATTAAAGTTGAAATTCAAGGATTTAAAAGATTTCAGTATCAAAAAAAAATTGTTAGCTGTATGTGTTCAGTAGGAATAAAGTTTCTGTATCACAGATGTGTATATTCAACTGCAGAATGCCATAACAAGAAGTCTTCAGACTTGATTTTACAATATTTTACCTCAACAATTTACACAATTTTTCACATTGTATCTTTGTATTACAGGTTGAAGCATCTGATGCAGACATCACTGGGGAGGTCCAGTACAGTATTGTGGACGGGTCCAGTGCCTCCTCCCTCTTCAAGGTCCACCGTAAAACTGGAGTGGTCAAAGTGAAGAAAAGCTTAAGGGATTCAGGTTAGCCACTGACTATACTTGTTAGTCACACTGACTATATAAAGTAACTGTTGTTAGCCAAATACTATATTTATTAGCCAAAATACTATATTTGTTAGACACAGACAACAGTTTGGCCTGCACAAGTTGACTAGGGTACACTTTTATGAAATTAAGTTTTTAAATTGAAAACAGCATTTTATCATGGTTTTAAAATGAAGAATATTTTATTAAAACATTTCATAGACACCATTCTGTTACCATTCTGTTGAACATAATTTACAGTCTTATACGTAATTTACAAAATATTGTGACTGTTATATTTGCTGTGTTAAATTATATCCACTGACTGTCAACACATTCTGACCTTTGTCTCTCTCTTCCTCCACTTCCAGTGAACCAGGTATTCCAGTTCTTCATGAGAGCCAAGTCAGTGGGAGGCTCCAACACAGTCAGTGAGGTCCCCATAGAAATCCTGGTAATGGGCCCCTCGGACACGCCCCCACAGCTGGAGTCCCCACCAGGTCCGTACTTTATAACAGAGGACAAACCTGTCGGCACGGTGGTTGCCATGGTGAATGCCAAGTCCGAAGGTAACCAGACGTTGGTCTACAAGATCATCCCGGGGCAGAGCCCGATGACCAACAACCCGGAGAAGTTTCAGATTGATGAGCAGGGGAGGATCTCTGTGAAGGAGGCTCTGGATTACGAGACCACTAAAATGTTCACCCTGCACGTGCGCGTGGAGTCCCAGACCACACCCCCTCTGGTGGCAACCGCTGAGGTCGTGGTGCAGTTACAAGATATAAACGACAACGCTCCCCATTTTGACTCCAAGCCTTACAGTATCAGCATTCCCGAGAATGCCAATATCGGCAGTAAGGTCATCCAGATCAAGGCCTATGATAATGACACTGGGACCAACTCGGACCTCATCTACAGCTTCAGTAAGGACACTCAGGAAAAGGTGGTCAGTGTCTTCAGCCTGGACTCACACTCAGGGTGGATCAGTACTTTGGCCGAACTGGACCGCGAGACAGTGGAGGAGTATGAGCTAGAGGTGGTGGCTGTGGACAGGGGTGTTAATGTACAGCTTAATGACACCACCACTGTCAGAATCCGTGTCACGGACATCAACGATGAGCCGCCGATTTTCAGCAAAGATGTCTACCAGGGCACTGTTCAAGAGGACGCCCTGCCTGGACAGACTATCGTTACCGTGACAACATCAGATAAAGATGAAGTTGGGATTGATGTGGTGTATTATATTACCAGCGGTGACATATTGGGTCAGTTTAATGTGGATCGTCAAGGCCAGGTGTATGTCCGCCGAGCTCTGGATAGAGAAGAGAAATCAGAATATCGTCTCCAGGTGACGGCCACTGATGGAGTGTTTGTCACCCACTGTCAGCTGGATATTACTGTACTAGACACCAATGACAACACACCTGACTGTGGACAGGTAAGAGTAATGAGTCAATAATATTTTTTCCCTTTGTGAATTTGTTGCACACTTAATGATACTCAACTTAAAAAAGGGGGAATACAATAAAAACATTCTCAACATCATTGGATATATTAAATCTTTGTACCACCGATTGCTCAAAGTTGTTTGATGTATTATATTATTGTTCCTATTTTGTCCTCAGCCTCTACACCAGGTGGTGAAACCAGAAGACTTTGAGGTTGGTGGCTTTGTGGGACGTATCCAGGCAACAGATGCTGACCAGCCAGGCACGTCACACGCACAGATAGAATATAGTCTAGAGGGCGCTGGGGCATACATGTTTGAAATGAATGAAAAGACAGGTAAGTAGGCGATTTCAGATGTCCATATCAGTGGGATGTATACTAATGTTTAGATGGATTGAATTTTATATCTGTGGATTTACATGTTCAGGTTTGATGTAAGAATGAATTTTTTCCAATATTGGCTTTTTTGAAAAAAATTACAATTTATTTTAAAAATACATACTGTGAAAAATATAAAAGTTGACTTAATTATAATTTGTAATAATGATAGATATTGACCTCTACCAAGGATGTTTTCACCTCTGTTGGTATATTTGTCATCACTTTATTTATTTGTCATCACATGTCCTTTACTCAAGAAGATAGATATTTGTGAATGATTTCCTTGCCCACTGTGGGTTGAATCTTAAATCAGTGACTCTCTTTCTTGTAGGTATCATCACTACAGTTGCCCCCCTGGACAGGGAGACGGCTGCGGAGTACCAGCTGATGGTGAGGGCAGTAGACAGGGGGGGAAAGTCCTGCACCACAGAGCTGTATGTCACCCTCATTGATGTAAATGACAACCCACCCAGGTTTGACAGAACTGAATACACAGTGGCCATCCCTGAGAATGCTGAACCCAATACCCTCCTCACCAGGGTCTCTGCCATTGATAGTGATATAGGTGAGCAAAGCCTCTTGAACAGGGCTTTTTTTTTTCTGACTTGGTGGATGATAGAATGTGGTTTTTTTATGTAATCTGCATTGTTTCTGCTTACAATGTGGGTCGTCAGCTGTGGAATTTCTCATGATGTAACGATTCAGCTTCATGTTCTCTTTGAAAAAAGGAAACACATTAAAGTAATGATAATATTTATATAAATGTCATGAAAAGAGTACGAAAGTTCAACAAAAACTTGATATTCACCACTGGTGTGTCTTTCCCAGGTTTAAATCGTAAGGTACACTACCTGATGTTGGAGTCCAAGATCCCGTTCAGAATCAACCCTGACAGCGGAGTGATAAGTTTGAACAGTTCACTGGACAGGGAGACCAAGGCCTTCTATAATGTCACAGTGTATGCCTATGACAAGGTGAGGAATTGGGAGTGATGAAATTTACCATTTATATCTATTATTACGTGCTGATGTTTGAATAGTATCTGGTTACTAAAGATGAAATGAAACAAAAATTATTTGTCCCAAACATTTCTTATTGAAATAACAAATGAGTTGTAGACTTGTTTTGAATAAGTGAAGTTTACAGTAAAACAATTTTTACTCCAAGTCAGTATTATTCAGGCTCAGAAGATAAATACATACATTAAATAAAAAAAGAAAACAAATCATAAATTTTAACTTCACACCATCCAGGGTACTCCCAGCTTGACTTCCTCCGCGCAGCTACTGGTCAGCGTGACGGACATCAACGACAACCCTCCAGTGTTTAGTCGGTCCATGTACGCTGTGAGTGTGCGTGAGGACAAGCAGCTGACCAGTGTGGTGACCACTGTGAAGGCCACTAGCAAGGACATCGGGGAAAATGCCAGGATTGCTTACTCCATTGTGGGCGGGAACAACCAAGGTGTATTTGCCATTGACGCAGAGACAGGTGAGAAGGGGCTTGGGGTGATTATCTTAAGTCTTGTATGTAATTACTGGATTTTTGAATGGTGTCATTCCTCCGTGAGGAATAGAGTAAGGAAAGTTGTTGGATAGTGTGTGAAATGTTCAAAAACGGACTTAATAGTTATTCAGCTCAGTTGCTTTCTTCTATCTCACTATTCTTAATATTAAAATAATCTCCTTGAAATGTTCTGGGAAGGTATTCAGAAATGCCTTGGGTTAATAATATAAAATATACTTATAGGTATCATTTAAAGAGAGATAAAGATATTCACTGAAAATATTGAATAGTTATAATTATTTCATAATTTATAATTCAGGTGAAATCTCAGTTCAGAAGCTGCTGAACTATGAGCTGGTCAAGGAGTATGTGTTGACCGTTGAGGCCAGAGATCATGGCCAGATTCCTCTGAGTGACCAGGCGGTCGTCAGGATTAACGTGACAGATTACAATGACAACGCTCCTATCTTCAGTGAGGCAGTGTTCAGTGTTTCTCTGAGAGAGGATGTGGATGTGGGATATAGTGTTATACAGGTAAATATAGGAATGGCACAACTAACACAATCAACACACTCCTACACCCAACACAATCAACACACTGTCACACCTAACACAATCAACACTCTCCTTTACCAACACAATCAACACACTGTCACAACTGACAATAATTCTGTCACATCTATGACACACAAAAGCATAGCAGACCACAGAATAACATCTGTTCAGCCTCATAGTGACACTTCTTCTTGCTGTATTCAGGTGCAGGCTGATGACAGAGACAGTGGCGAGAATGCTGCCATCACCTATGCCATCACCAAGGGAGACAAACTGGCTCAGTTTAAAATTAACCCCAAGACAGGAGAAATAAAGGTTCAGGAGGCTCTTGATAGAGAAATGGTAATTACTATAATGTTATATTTGGGTTGTGAATGAATTTTGGTCTTGAAGTTCTAACTGACTTTCTCCTGCGAAATGTTGATGTCAATCTTACAGCTTACATTTAATGGCAAGATTGAACTAATAAGTAAATTTTGCAATGTACTTATATCATTTTCTTTTTCTAAAGCTGAACTTTTTTTACTGTAGCTGTGCTTATCTGGCTTATCTTGCCTGGCAGTGGCCCGTCACTGTGTGGTGCTGCCACCTAGTGGTCTGATATGAAGGCAGTATTATAAATATGTCATACTATATCTCACCTCTTCAGATTCCCAAATACAGCCTTGAAGTGACCGCCACTGACCAGGGCAGTCCACCTCTGTCCACTAATGTGGTGGTCATTGTAGAAGTGGGAGATGCCAATGACAACCCACCTGAGTTCTCTCAGAGCAATTACACAGCTGTGGTACAGGTAAAGTGACATGTTTTTATTATTTTATTCACCAAGAGGGAGGGGTGCAGGATGAGAAGTGGTCTTCTTTCATAGTCTGGAGAGACAAATTCTTTGTAAAGAAGTATTCTGTAGAGGCTGTTTCAAAAGGTTCAGCATAAGATAGCAAATCTGGAAATTGATAAAGGGTGTATTTTTTTAGGCTTTAGAGGAATATCAAAAGAGGATTTGAAATAATACCTTTAAAAAGAAAAAAACTATGTACTAGTGCTGATACTTTTGTTTGAACAGTATCTGTATTGGAATGAATTTATTTTGATAATTATGTTTTAAAGATATATGATATATTTTCACTTCACAAATAAACAGTTTCTAGTATAAGGCATGATGATGCGATACTTCACTTGAGAATCGTGACTGGCCATGCTTCCTGGCTTTAACTTGCAGATTAACAAGAGTTTTTTTAGCTCGGGCTATGAACAACTTCACAGCCGCCTTAGAATGACCGGTTATAATCCAAATATTTCTATAGTGTTGTAGTGAATGGTTTTGTTCAACATAATTACATGCTTTGAATTAAAGAATGTAACTTGATTACCAGTACTTTTAGTGGTACAAGTAGAAAACTCCACAAATTTTGTTTTCGTTTGCTTCCCTTTCAACCTCAAAAGGTTGACGAGACGGGTAGGAGTGTACGACGTCGAGTGCTCGCAGACACCCAAGCAATCAGAGTATGTTCATGCATGCGTGCTCATGCATTTGCACGTCTTGCATCTCCCTCAGGGCTGTGTGAAGTCACCATGTTTTGTGTTGTCACCAGGCCTTTGTCTTGTCACCAGCTGTTGTATGGCGTCACTTTTGCATCTCGTGGTCTTGAAAGCTTTATGTTATAATGTCACCTGCAGCAATGTCACAATGCTTTTTATTAGTTTCTGCAGTTTGTGAATGATGTCAGTGGATGCCTGATCACAAGAATGTCTGAAATATTAACATTTTGCTTGATTGTTTTTCATTGTTTTCACATTTCATGTCACATATTTGGGAATGGGAACTATTGTATTGTAACACCACCTGATTTTGGAAATTATATTTTAAAAAACTTGTTGATTAATTGCAAAGATAGACTTGTTTCTTATATACCATGCTCCAATATGTCTCGGTGCAGATTCAAACAAATGACATCAATGAACATGCCTGGTATATTTCTTTGCTCTGATTCAGACCATTTTTTGGGAAATTAAACAAATTTCAGTGCAGTGTGTTCTCATTCCTGTTGATGTTGTTTCACTGCATTATAAGGTTTTGTTCAGAAAGTTAGATAAGATTGAGCATCTACAAGGGATAGTTAATTGCTAATTTATTATATCTATTCTTAGTTTTAAAAAGTCTTAAACCTGTTATTATTTTAGACACTACATGATATCTGTGTTCTATGTAATAAAGGCAATATATAGTACTTTGTCTTGAATGAAATAATAGATGTATAGTTAATATGTTAGTGTGAATGAATGTAATGTAGGTGTAGTTATGTGTAAATAGGTCATATGTGCAAATTAAGTACATGTTGTTTATTAAGCATGTTTGTTAGAATGTATGTGTATGTGTATATGTGTGTGCATGTTAAATATGCTGAAGTACTACAGTTTAGTTTTATGCTTAAATTTGCAGGTATGAGTTTCTTTGGGAATCTCCGTAGTACCAGAATACTTTTTTTTTTCACAAAACAAATCTTTTACCATAGATAAGAAATTAAACTTGATCAATCTGAAAACAAGAATTGGCAAGAAAAACTACATTTGCCAGACTTATATCTCTTTCGTTGATATAAATTTTACAGTAAAACCTTTTTGATTTTGTAGGAGGATCGTGAGGCAGGATTTTCCACATTGAGGTTCATAGTAAGTGACCAGGACACCAGGATTAATGGGCCGCCGTTCACTTTTAACATCATTGAAGGAAACTACAACAACGAGTTCCGCATCAATGACAATGGCGTGTTGATCACCACGGCAACGTTTGACCGCACAGTACAAGATGTGTACGATTTGATAGTGCGGGTCCATGATAACGGCACTCCTCGCTTGTTCTCCGACACCTATGTCACTGTGAGGATCATTGAAGAGCCGACCTATCCGCCTCAGATTACCCCACTGACATTATCAATTAGCTCATACTTGGATGAGTTTCCAGGAGGCACTATTGGGAGGATCAAGGCTGTCGACAGGGACACATACGATAAACTGACCTATAACTTGGTCTCTGATCGAAGTCTGTTTTCTATCAGTGAGCAGAATGGTACCATCACTGCCTTCAGTGGGCTGGACGCTGGCATGTACATCCTGAATGTCAGCGTCACGGATGGGAAATTTGTCACCTATGGAGAGGTGAAGCTGGACGTGTCTGTCATCACTGAGGACATGGTGGAGCACGCGGTGGCCGTCCGTTTTAAGAACATGCTCCCTGAAGAGTTTATTACACTACATAAGAACAAGTTCAGGCAAATCCTTTGGCAGGGATTGACCCCACGCATTCAGGACATCTACATTCTCAGCGTGCAGCCTGCACATTTGACAACACCAGAAGTCCGAGAAAAACGAGATGTCAGCTCAGATCTTGATGTTCTGTTGGCTGTTGAGAAATCTCGTAGCACCTACTACAAACGCAGAGCTCTGCACAGAAAGCTGACCCAAGCTAAAGACAGAATGGAAACTGAAATGGGTGTGCAAATTTTAAAAATCGTGGACGATGTCTGCAAGCGTGACGACTGCGACAAAGGCTCCTGTGAAATGATGATCCATTTTGACAGGAGCCAAGTTCAGCCAATCATCACCGAGAGCGAGAGCTACGTGGCTGCGAAGTTCCAACTGGTCCCAGAATGCCGCTGTAGGCTGGGCTATGGCGGTGACAGGTGCTCACAGGTGATCAACGAGTGCTCTGATAATCCATGCCCAGCATACAAAGAGTGTGAGCCAGATATGAATGGATACAAATGTATCTGTCCGCGTGGCAAGACAGGACCCAAGTGTCTGATGGATCTTCCAGAGGACATCAACAACTGCTTAGACTCCACGTGTATGGAGCAGAAACCCCTCATGTTCTCAGGTATGGGATGCATTTCTTTGTCTGTCACCAGTGTTCCACTGTCACTGTAAGGTTTTAACTTTCTTCTCTTGTACATTTTAAAATGTTCTCTTGCAAATCTCATGTCTCTGTATTTTTTTAGACGTGAACCTTTTCTTCTACTCTGTCATATAATTTCAGAGGTGATCATTTCCCTATTTTTTCTTGGCAGTATTCTTCCTTTATATGCCCCCACACTCTCACTCGTTAGGCCGCAGAACCATTTTTAGATTTGTAAACTTATTGCACTTGGTCTGTATGTTGTTAATCTTGATGTTAAAAAGAGTTTGAAATGCATTCTTTTCAACTACAGTCATATCAGGGAATTGGTGTATCTGTAGATGATCATTAACAATAATAACAACAAAATGTCCATGTTCCCTTTGCAGGTGACAGTTTTGCCCACTGGATACTGAAGGAGACCATCCGTCGCCGCCTCAGTTTGTCCATGAGCCTCCGCACCCTGCAGGCATCAGCTATGTTGATGTATGCCACAGGGGAGTCTGATTTCAGTGTGCTAGAGGTGAGTAAAGTGTAGTGAGTGCTAAGCTATCACAAACATTTGAGAACTAAAAGTTTAAAACTGATTGTTGCCTTTGCCTACGTATTGAAATTTTATTTAAGAAATGTAATTCACTGGTAGAATGCTAAGACATTTACAAAGCTTTCTTGAGGGTTGGTAATGTTTTAACTGGACACTGTTTCAGCTGTCCAATGGCTACATCCAGTACCGCTTTGACTGCGGCAGTGGGCCAGGATTGGTCAGAATCTCTCAGCAGAAGATCAACGATGGCAGCTGGCACAAAATCACAGTAGAGCGCCATGGCAACCATGCTACCCTCACGCTTGACGACAAGTTCACAGATGAGGCCAATGCCCCAGGGACCCACATCGTGGTAAACCTGTATGGGAACTCTGTGTACTTTGGTGCCGAAGTACAAGACAGCACGCAGACCATACGGCAGAGCTTCCTTGGTTGTATGAAGGAGGTGAAGGTCAAGGGGCAGATATTACCATATAAGAACAGCAATGCTGTTGCAACAGTGCAGAAGTTATCCAATGTGAAATTTAGTTGTGATGCAGATTTGCCTGGCATAGGTCAGTATTTATCCATGTTTTTATATTTTTTAGGACATTTGTTTTCATACACGTCAGATACTTCATAAATGAAAAAAGAAAAACATATATATTTTTATGTATACATGGGTCACTAAGTGAAAATGTTCAGTGGAAATTTCATAATATAAATCAGTTAAAAAATTAATTGTTGTCATTTAATTTAGACCAAAATTTTTAATTTGTCATATCAAGATTGAAGAATTTTTGCATTTATCATCACTCCCGCTATAACTCTCTCTATATTGTAGGTGTGTGTCGCAGTATTCCATGTCATAATGGAGGCACATGCACCCCAACACCAGGTCAGTCTTCTGGATTCCGCTGCGACTGCCACTCCCGCTTTAAGGGGGTGACCTGTGAATTTGACAAGGACCCCTGTGCTAGCAGCCCCTGTTTACATGGAGGTAAGGAAACACTCACTGACATCTTCATGATAAATGCAAAATGAGACGCAGAATATGTTTATTTTAGATAATCAGTGTAAAGTTTCTCCCTTTTTTGTTTAAAGATTGTCAGTAGAAATGAATGAGATTGTCACAGGGTCAGAAATTACTTTCCTGTGATATATTCCACCAATTACATGTATTAATCTGTCCAATGACCTCCACTGTCACTGTTTTAAAAGGACCAATAGTAATCCAGTTGTTATTCCTTTAGGTACCTGTATTAATCTGTCCAATGACTTCCGCTGTCACTGTAAGGGGCAGATCACAGGCAAGAGGTGTGATTATGGCTTCTACTGTCTGCCCAACCCTTGCAAAAATGGAGGAGTATGCAGCGAGGGCCTGACTGGGCCCACTTGCAACTGTGGGAACAATTTTGAAGGTATGCTTACTATTTTGTTTAATAGAATCTTTTGTAGGAATTTCTTTTACTATTCACATTTAGTGCGTGTTTATCCGTATACATATTCTCACATACTTCAGATATTGCAGATAGACTACAGGCCCGTAGCCAGCAATTTCAAAAGGGGGGTTCTTTTTCTGAAAATGTGGACATTTTCCCATTAAACCTTCATGTACCTAGAACAAATTTTACCCAGAGTGGACCTTTTCCCAGCAAAAGGGGCGGTTCTTTCGAACCCCCCGAACCCCCCCTGGCTACAGGCCTGGACTATAACAGAGATACTTATATTGTTCATGGTTTTAGGTAAATGCTGTGTATGTATTATATCAGAGTAGGGAAGGTTTAACTAATTGTCTAAAAAAAAACTGTGATCCAAATCTTGCCCCCTCCAGGTCCTCACTGTGAGTACGACATTGACGAGTGCAAGGTGAGAAATCCGTGCAAGAACGGAGGCAGCTGTCACAACACCTATGGCGGCTTCATCTGTAACTGTACCAAAGGAGGTCAAGGTGACCTGTGTGACGTCATCGACTTCCCTGTCTCCGTCACTGCGGGCAAATTTGGAGTTGGCTTTGATATAGAGGAGATAGCTGTCACAGCAGGTGAGTATCTTCATTTACATCCCAACATCACCATCATCATGATCAAGATCATTGGACAAATATTTCCTTGAGTAAATTTGTAGACCAGTATACTAAATGTGCTGCTTACATTTCTCTGTCAGGGCATTTCATAAAAGAAAAACTGCAAATTAATGAGATATATTTTCTTAGGACCAACCCTGCATGAAAAAAAGAAAGTAAATGTGAATTTCATGGAAAATGTTTGATTTCAGGTTGTGTGGTTGGCATCCTTTTTATCGTCATCATCTTTGTGGTGGTGAGGCGCCATGTTGTACGAAAGAAACGCAGACAGGAGAGGATTCGCCAAGATGCTCTGGACAACGAGACAGACAACATGATTCTGAACTGTAACCAGGAAGAGTACAGCAGAAGCAAACTCAGCAACATTGATGCAGCAGCAGTGGTTCCGAACATTCCTCCCAGCCCGCGACCGCCCCCTGTCCCCAACCGTCCCGCCTCGTACACGCCAAGTACGCACGACTCCGTGAACACGCTGAACAACTTCGACACAGTCAGGAATTATGGGAGTGCCGCGGAGGAGTTGGAGAGCATCCATATGCCTATAGTGATCCCAGAATTCCTGCAGAATTTGAACTTTGAGAAATCTGGGGCTAGTATTGCTCCTAGTCTGCCTACATTGTCTGCCTCTGACAGCGAGTCCATCCAGAAACCTGCCTGGGAGTTTGAATACCCCATGTCAAACAACATGGAGACCTTCACTGGAGGTAAGTTGTCTGAGAAGATATTCAACTCTTTGTTAAATATATTCTTACCAATCTTATAGACACTTGGCTAGTGTCTTTATATAAACTTTACATCACGTGAGTTAATTGTGGAGTTCCGTTTTGTGTGTGTGTGTGTGTGATATCAATTTTGTTACTCTAATGGTCCATTTGAAATACTTTAGCCAATCATTTACTCGAGCTAGATAACCAGTCCACAAGTCTGTGTATTTTCTGAATTCATTTTCCCCTCATCTCTGTCCAGGTGACCCCAAGAGCAGTACTGACAGCAGACTGACGGCACTCCAGCAGGCCAGGCAACAGTTCCAGGATGCAGGCCCTGGATCTATGAGCAGTCTGCAGGAGTCTGAGGATGAGATGGGTATGTATTGATACAATGTAGATATGTACTGATACAATGTAGATATGTATTTATACAATGTAGACATGTATTGATACAGTGTTGATATGTATTGATACTGCATTGATATGAATTGATACAATGTTGATATGTATTGATACAGTGTTGATAAATTTAAACATTGTCATATTATAGATAAAATTTAAATATTTATAGGTATTCTTTAACAAATATTTTATACATTGTAATGGGATACATATAGGATCAGTAGCTTAAAGGAACCTTGCAGATATATTGATATTTATATATATATAAGTTGGGGTGGCCTTCATTGTTTGTATTGGACATTAAATGTTTAGTAGATATAGTACAGGTGGTATTGTCATCCTGGTCTTGAATGGGATTTGTTGTGTGTTTGGTTTCTCATTCATATCCATGTCTTACAACTATTTGAACTGGTTGTTGTCCAAGGTTAATATTAGGAATATATGTAAACTTGACTTCAAGGCAATCAGGTTGTTAGTTTAGCTTATCCTATAATCCTCCTTGCCAATTCCTGTTAGAAAAAGTACTCTTTCACTTAATGAGTTGGATCTCTGTGTTTTGTTTGTGTGTTGAAAAGAATTATAGGTAGATTATTAAAGATATGTATTTGTAAGCTGAAGAGTGTGTCTGGAGCGTAGATCACTGTTTTTCAGCATAAAATGTTTCTGAAATTTTCCATCTCACGTACTATTTTTGCTTTGCACTATTTTATATTTTTTACTTTTTTTTGAACAGTTAAAAAAGTTTCTGGACTGTAATTTATCTTGTGCACATTTTGTAAATTCTTTCCCTATTTTCTGATCACCATCATGAGGCATGCTCTTCTATGTATTGTATTGTATTGTGCAAACTGGGGAATTGTGCAAATCATACATCAAAATAGCCCAATACTTAACTTTTGATCACTTGTTTAGAAACTGGTGCTCAGTGTTTTTATTTTGAGTATTTCAATATGGAATTTATTATAATCTGCCATTTGTACCAGGAAAATAGATTAGGATGTATTCAGTTCCTTTGCAGTGTTGTACAATACTCTCTTGATGTGATATCTTGTTCCTCCTCTCTCTCTCTTGTGGGCACAGTTTGAAATGTTTGGAAATTATGCATTGTATCATTGTATGCTTGAAATGACTTTTGATATTTCATGGTTATAGTGTATGGATTACTTGAGAGAAGCATGGTGGGCACTTTGTATATTGGATTCAGGTTTCTTATTATATTTATGAGAATGCTTTTTATTATAAGTTATATTGAAGAAAATATTTTCAGTGAAAGTAAGAAGGATGTCCATTTATGGCTCAGTTTTATTACCTTGTAATGTAAATGGTTAAATATTGTAAACTTTGTGAACTCTAATTTCTCCACAAGTATAGATCCTACAAGTTGAGTAGAAAATGAATGTATATTGGATGTTGCATGCACTATTTAGCTAGAGATGGTATGGTACTTCTTATAGTATATGTCATGTTACAGTATGGGGGAAATCCATGAGAAAGAGAGGTTAATGCATTATTTCTTGCAGCATACTAGTCATAAAGGTCTGGTGTAGAAGGACATATTGGAATGTCCTAGCTATAGCTGAAGAAGACAGTGGCTAGTATTAGTTTATGACATAACTCTTAGTGTATCTAGTTAAGATTGTTCAACTGTCATGACCATTTCTTTCTTGTAGCAATCTCAAATCTAACGCGTGCAAATCTTCGTTCCTTTACGGCAGCCAATCGTGGGAAGAGAGGTATTTTCCTGCACCCTCTAGTGGTAGCGCCCCCTAGTGGTAGCGGACCCACTGAACACTTACACTTATCTTGTTGTAGATGTCTTCTGTGCATTAGTTTCAGTGTTCTTTCTTCTCTCCTGATTGTTTTTACCACCTAAAATCCCTTTGCCAACATTTTATTTTTATTTATTTTTAAAAATTGTTATTATATATTACAGCAGAAAGTAGAAAAGAATGAGTGAAATCATATATGAGTAAAACCAAAAGTGGTTTGGGCCTTCTTTTTTTTCATAAAATTTCTATCCCCTTTAAGGAATTTTCTTACTTTAGGATTTTGTATTTCAAATAAAGCTTTATGTACAGTCCTTTCTCTTTTTTCGTCCATTACTCCTTCCTTCTATCAGTATGGGATTGGGCTCTGTTGCCGATGCATAGAAGAAAAATACTTATAGAATCTGTTTCTTTAATATAATCATTTAAGTACTAAAAGCAATTCTGCATTACCTGGCTATCATGTGATTGGTTGACTATCTATTTTTTCTTTGACATGTGCATGTGTTTTTGTCTATAATCATACAATTTTTCTTTATGATATGCATATATTATCATTGCATCGTGATGTTATCTGGTTTTGATGGAATTTGGTTTTATTTTCCAACTGGTGTCAAACATTAGTTGATTTTAGATCCCCTTCCCCTCGTCACTTGAGTCCAAGTGTGGTGGCCTTTAGTGAGTTGGTGTTTGTGAATCATATTTTGTATTTTGTCATATCCGTTTATGTACCTCCCCTTGAGTTGAAAGAAGGTATAAGTTTTTAAAACATTGCAATATTCCTGTAGGAGTTTCACATAACAGCAAGAGCACATGTATCCATAGACATATGACCTTAGGATTACCACCAGTCTTATGATATACAGATATCAATTGACATATCTATTAGAGATATTTTGAGGAAAATTAATAAGTACACAGCATGCCCAATATAGCAATCACCACATCATAGAAGCAGTGCATGTAACTCTGAATATTGACAGCAGATCCTTTCACGGCAACAATTATGTGATTTCTGTGATGATAATTACATTGACCATGGTATGCACAATNCTGAATTCATTTTCCCCTCATCTCTGTCCAGGTGACCCCAAGAGCAGTACTGACAGCAGACTAACGGCGCTCCAGCAGGCCAGGCAGCAGTTCCAGGATGCAGGCCCTGGCTCTATGAGCAGTCTGCAGGAGTCTGAGGATGAGATGGGTATGTATTGATACAATGTTGAGATGTATTGATACAATGTTGAGATGTATTGATACAGTGTAGATATGTATTGATACAGTGTTGATATGTATTGATACTGCATTGATATGAATTGATACAATGTTGATATGTATTGATACAGTGTTGATAAATTTAAACATTGTCATATTATAGATAAAATTTATAAATATTTGTAGGTATTCTTTAACAAATATTTTATACATTGTAATGGGATACATATAGGATCAGCAGCTTGAAGGAACCTTGCAGATATACTGATATTTATATATATATAGGTTGGGGTGGCTTTCATTATTTGTATTGGACATTAAATGTTTAGTAGATATAGTACAGGTGGTATTGTCATCCTGGTCTTGAATGGGACTTGTTGTGTGTTTGGTTTCTCATTCATATCCATGTCTTACAACTATTTGAACTGGTTGTTGTCCAAGGTTAATATTAGGAATATATGTAAACTTGACTTCAAGGCAATCAGGTTGTTAGTTTAGCTTATCCTATAATCCTCCTTGCCAATTCCTGTTAGAAAAAGTACTCTTTCACTTAATGAGTTGGATCTCTGTGTTTTGTTTGTGTGTTGAAAAGAATTATAGGTAGATTATTAAAGATATGTATTTGTAAGCTGAAGAGTGTGTCTGGAGCGTAGATCACTGTTTTTCAGCATAAAATGTTTCTGAAATTTTCCATCTCACGTACTACCTTTGCTTTGCACTATTTTATATTTTTTACTTTTTTTTGAACAGTTAAAAAAGTTTCTGGACTGTAATTTATCTTGTGCACATTTTGTAAATTCTTTCCCTATTTTCTGATCACCATCATGAGGCATGCTCTTCTATGTATTGTATTGTATTGTGCAAACTGGGGAATTGTGCAAATCATACATCAAAATAGCCCACTACTTAACTTTTGATCACTTGTTTAGAAACTGGTGCTCAGTGTTTTTATTTTGAGTATTTCAATATGGAATTTATCATAATCTGCCATTTGTACCAGGAAAATAGATTAGGATGTATTCAGTTCCTTTGCAGTGTTGTACAATACTCTCTTGATGTGATATCTTGTTCCTCCTCTCTCTCTCTTGTGGGCACAGTTTGAAATGTTTGGAAATTATGCATTGTATCATTGTATGCTTGAAATGACTTTTGATATGTCATGGTTATAGTGTATGGATTACTTGAGAGAAGCATGGTGGGCACTTTGTATATTGGATTCAGGTTTCTTATTATATTTATGTGAATGTCTTTATATTATAAGTTATAAGAAGAAGATATTTTCAGTGAAAGTAAGAAAGATGTCCTTTTATGGCTCAGTTTTATTACCTTGTAATGTAAATGGTTAAATATTATGAACTTTGTGAACTCTGAATTCTCCACAAGTATAGATTCTACAACTTGAGTAGAAAATAAATGTATATTGGATGTTGCATGCACTATTTAGCTAGAGATGGTATGGTACTTCTTATAGTATATGTCATGTTACAGTATGGGGGAAATCCATGAGAAAGAGAGGTTAATGCATTATTTCTTGCAGCATACTAGTCATAAAGGCCTGGTGTAGAAGGACATATTGGAATGTCCTAGCTATAGCTGAAGAAGATGGTGGCTAGTATTAGTATATGATATAACTCTTAGTGTATATAGTTAAGATTGTTCAACTGTCATGACCATTTCTTTCTTGTAGCAATCTCAAATCTAACGCGTGCAAATCTTCGTTCCTTTACGGCAGCCAATCGTGGGAAGAGAGGTATTTTCCTGCACCCTCTAGTGGTAGCGCCCCCTAGTGGTAGCGGACCCACTGAACACTTACACTCATCTTGTTGTAGATGTCTTCTGTGCATTAGTTTCAGTGTTCTTTCTTCCCTCCTGTTTGTTTTAACCACCAAAAATCCCTTTGCCAACATATTATTTTTATTTATTTTTAAAAATTGTTATTATATATTACAGCAGAAAGTAGAAAAGAATGAGTGAAATCATATATGAGTAAAACCAAAAGTGGTTTGGGCCTTCTTTATTTTCATAAAATTTCTATCCCCTTTAAGGAATTTTCTTACTTTAGAATTTTGTATTTCAAATAAAGCTTTATGTACAGTCCTTTCTCTTTTTTCGTCCATTACTCCTTCCTTCTATCAGTATGGGATTGGGCTCTGTTGCTGATGCATAGAAGAAAAATATGTATAGAATCTGTTTCTTTAATATAATCATTTAAGTACTAAAAGCAATTCTGCATTACCTGGCTATCATGTGATTGGTTGACTATCTATTTTTTCTTTGACATGTGCATGTGTTTTTGTCTATAATCATACAATTTTTCTTTATGATATGCATATATTTTATTGCATCGTGATGTTATCTGGTTTTGATGGAATTTGGTTTTATTTTCCAACTGGTGTCAAACATAAGTTGATTTTAGATCCCCTTCCCCTCGTCACTTGAGTCCAAGTGTGGTGGCCTATAGTGAGGTGGTGTTTGTGAATCATATTTTGTATTTTGTCCTATCCGTTTATGTACCTCCCCTTGAGTTGAAAGAAGTTATAAGTTTTTAAAACATAGCAATATTCCTGTAGGAGTTTCACATAACAGCAAGAGCACATATATCCGTAGACATATGGCCTTAGGATTACCACCAGTTATATGATATACAGATATCAATTGACATATCTATTAGAGATATATTGAGGAAAATTAATAAGTACACAGCATGCCCAATATAGCAATCACCACATCATAGAAGCAGTGCATGTTACTCTGAATATTGACAGCAGATCCTTTCACGGCAACAATTGTGATTTCTGTGATGATAACTATATTGACCATGGTATGCACTGTGGGATCACACCTAACGCAATGGGGTCACACCTAACACAATGGGATCACACTTAACACAATGGGATCACATCTAACACAATGGGGGGATCACACTTAACGCAAAGAGAACCACTTGCCTGTGAAGGGAACTGGAATATAATTGCATGACTGTTTTTTTCCAGCCACAGTGGAGGCACAAATATGATTCTTTATTGTTCAAGAAGATTCATAATGCCAAGCAGAACAAACAATAATTATTATTGACCTCACTAAAATTTAGCCATGTTAAAAAGGAACAGGTTTCAGAATGATTGAATTATATTTTCCAACCAAAAATCTTTAAATGAGGCTTACCATATCAGCAGTATAATACAAGCAACATGTTTATCAAAACTTAAGTCTGTTCCTATCAGAATGATTTTTTCATTTCTTTCCTAAAACATCTAATAACAGTGGGGTGCAAAGCATGTGGTATCACAATGCATGCCCTGATCATTTATCCAATATTAGCTTCTGATAACCGGAAGTAAAACTAGTTTCTTCATGAATGATATTATTTCATGCAAGCTGAATATGTTATTTTGTATCTTAACTTTCTATATTCTTGTCTCATGAATATGTAGCTTTACATGTTAAATATTCTCTAAAATCACTAGTTTTTGTTAATGATTGTTGTTAAGTCTTTTCTTTCCTGTCTGGAAGTTCACAAATGCACTCGTTCATGATAAAAAAAAGCACATGACAGTTATCATTGAAAGGGAACTAGGAAATGTTCCACATTTTCTCACCTGACACTATCATTATCCCAGCATTCCTCATTCAACATGTCTTCTCTGTTGCCAGGTTACCACTGGGATGCCTCAGACTGGGCCCCTAACCCAGCATTACCTAACATCACAGAAGTGCCTATGAAGGAAGTCCCAGACTCTCCAGCCTCCAGTAGCAGGAGTAACCAAAGCGGAGGCTCCAACACTGTGATAGCCAATGAGGCCTCTGGAAGCAACCCACCCATGCAGTACAGCAACCAGTACCCCTATGATTCAGAATTCCCAGAATATGATTCAGAATATGTGGGAGACTCGGAATATGCTGAGAATGAGGATGACGACGATGATGACGAGTTTGATGACAATGATGACAATTTAGATTTCCCTGAACCTCCCAATTTTGAGCAAATCTTACAGTTACAGGGAGAATTGAATTATGACGATAATTACCAACCTGGGCAGCTGAATTACAATCTCCACCCCAACCAGTACCTTCCCAACTATAATGTGGATGGGAATGGAGATCACGATCGCTGGCCCGAACCCCCTCGGGAGCCTCAGAACAATATGGCTGCAGGTGACAATAATGTTCAATACGGTTTCCCCAATGTGCCAAGACGTTTCCCCATGGATTATTACACGGACTATGACCAATCCGCAGCCTCGGCTGTGGATGACATGAGTGTGTCGATGGGTGGCTATACATCAACTAACGCCTCCATGTCTGACATCTCGGGACTGTGTGAAATAGAGGACAGCGAAATTAACCTCAGTGACAATGATAGTGACGATAATATCTCATCAAAGATGTCCAACGCACATTTGCACACTCAAGTGTGACAACATTGCTGCCATTGAAACCTGCTGAACAAGGTTAAGGTGTCCTTTGATTATAAATTACTGAGCTGAAAATCTCAGTCATGTCACTAGCATTCTGAGAAATCCAACAGTTTTTGTTTTTTTCAGTGTTTTATGTTGGATACAATCAATGTCACATGTTGTGTAAGTTTTAAAGTGTATGACTTTGTATCTCTAGTGTGGACTTGGGTCCTTTGGACAACAGTACAACAGCATTCAATATCTAGAGAGCTGAAGATTATCATTTTACAATTCAGGAAGTAGCTAGGAAATCGTACTTTTAAAGACCATTTTAGAATTGTACAGTTGTTATTCCAATGAAGTAAAATGAGGTTGCCTTAAAGAGACATAATTTGTTTACGGTGGTGTAGCATCAGATGCCTTGGTCACTGTTGGCATGGTTACAGTTATTCTGTAAGAATCGTTGCTATGCCATTGTCGGTTACCATAGCAACCACTGTCATGGCATCTTCCACTGCAACATTTGAAATGCAATACTGGTGCTGAGGTTTAGAAGTGCTCTTGTGAGCACAGATGACAAATAAAGACAGGTATTTGTATAATATGATTATATAGGTCTAGATTTGTATCTGGTGCATTTAACTGATTAATGAACATTGCCTTCGTGAGGAGCTCTATGAGCTCTCTTCAGGTGACCTATGCAGATGCACACAATGCATTTTGTACAGTTCCATTGCTGTATGTATTTTATCAACACATCATATTTGTGTTTGCTTTTTCAATCTTCAACCAAGCTCTGTATCAAAGCAAAATGCACAGAATGTTTAAATAACAAATATTGTTCAATGTATCAATCTGAAATGTTGAAATAGAGGCTAGTTTGTGGAGCTATTTAGAAAGTGGACCAAAGAATATTTAAGTGAAGTTAATGTGTACAGATAAGTGTTTTGTTCTTTGTAGTGGGAATATTGGTCATTTTTAGTTTAAAAGCATGCATACCTATCCAAATTGTATATTTTGGATGGCTGAATATCGGCACAATGCCATGTGTTTCATTCATTTGTGAAGTCAGTATTTCAATTTATTAGCCTGTACATAAGATAAGCAATTGAAAATTATAGACCCTGCATATCCACATCGAATAGTTCAATTTTTTCTTCATTTGTGTATATTTTGTTACGAGCCTCCTTTCCCATGACACGTGGAAATCGAGACACAGAGGTTTGAATTGTGTGGGGAGGTGTGCCTTTTCTATTTCGTGTGGTCTAAGTGCCTGATCTCGTATTAAAGAAAAACAAAAAGCAGCTTTACATGTGCTTGTGGTGAACTTGGTATACATACAAACATACATGAATACAAGTCATTTTCTACTGGTGCCATTGTAAATTTATTCAAGTTAGAAGGTGAAGTCCACAGAAACAGTGTATTTAAATAAGAGAGCTTTATAATTGGCTCGAATGAAGGTTTTCGTAATATTTTCTGTATTTAAGTGTCGTGGTAATTGAGAATTGTGTCAAAGAAGTAGAAGAAGAAACACAAAGTGTAACTTACTGTCAGGGTTCTAGAACACCTGTCTCGGGTGAAGTGGCTGGGACACTGTTAGAGTAGTGTACTAGTACTGGGGTCTTCTGGCGTCCGTTGCAAGACGCTGTAGGAGGCATGCCATAGGAATGACTGGTTGTCAGTACATCGTGTAGGATTATTTTACGTCACATGGAAATAAATTTTATACGCATTTCATACCAATATGTGGCTTCTGTTGTTTTGTTCTCCGTGTGAGTGTGCTCGTTACGGGATGGGGTAAGGAAGTCCACAATTGATTTTAAAAAAGTACTCGGTTTAAGAAGGCGTTTTAATTTTCTTCCTTGCAAAATTGTTTTATCTATAATCTAAGATCTAATAAACCGTTTATTAGATCTTAGCTATAATTAAGATTTTTTCCCTATAATCCAAGTTGCTTGGACCAGTTAAATCCCTATTTATCTGCATCAATGTGCTAACACTGGTTAATGAAGTTTTTGAATGGACGTCAAGTACCAAAGCAAAATTGGATTGCGGTTGCTGTGCTTTTATCCAGGCGGTAGGGTTCAGGCATGTCTCCTCTCAAGCAATGGACTATAATTTTTAAAGATATTCACAAAATCTGAACGGAATTGTTATCTGTATAAACTAGGGCCCATCAAACATAAGGTCCTAGTTTTAGGAGAAGGTCCTGGACACCATGCTGTACTCAGAAACGCTGTATTTGCCAGCTGAATTTTCATCTAACTTTTGTGGATCAGCTCCAAAAGTATTTGTAATCAATAGAATCATTCATTGAGATTTAAATTTTAAGAAAACGTGTCGCTTAAATGTCACCATTGAATCGAGATTCAAGCTTGGTCCTCATTTGAAAAGATGCCTTATGCCAAATTCAAGGTTTTCAACAAAGCACATTATCCATAATATAAAGTATCAATCAATTTCACCTGACAATGAAAACAATGGCTGGTTAAAAGATAGAGAATGGGTAATATAGGAGAGCTCAGCAAATTACACTAGTACTAGAACACCTGATGCAATGCGTCCGGAATCGTGTGATTGAAAGCACTTAATCTTATCCGTTAATCTTATCTGCGTAGTCTCTCAACAGTTATGATATGAGATTAATATTTGAGCAAAGGTACACACAACGCCGCATTTAAGTGGTATTATGCATTGTTTATTTATTTATTTATTTATTTATTTATTTATTTATTTATTTATTTATTGTCATAGCATTGAAACCAAGGAACAAGATTGTGGCACTTGCGGAAGAAAATACCAAAAGTGCTTAAGTTTTTCCTGAAAGTTAACAACTCGACGTTCTTAACAGTAATGGCAGTCTTATATAACCCTGTTTTGAAGGCAAATATTGGCGGTAAATGGACGGTTACTTGAATTAGGATTTCGCTAGAACTGTGAACGCCCGTCAAATATCTGTGTGCATAGCAGTGAGCAAATAGCGACAATCTCGTAGCTAATGGAACGCTGTCAAATGAAACAGTGTTGTGGCTAGTGATATCACAAACATTGGGCAGTTTTAAAAATAATTTTCTCTATAACGAGCGGTTGCCGTATAGGAAGTAAAACAAGTCGTGTTATCCATCCAGATAAGATTTTGCTTTATTTATATAAAATAAACTACCCAGCTGCTGCAAATCATCTGACCTGGAAAATATATCTGTAGCAATTAGACACTCTTATACAGACTCATTGCTTTCCAGTATATATGTAACACCAAGCAATTATGGCATACACCTAAATTCTGTTTTACCTACAAATGGTATTAAACAACAAGCATAATATTACCCCAACCCCCACCCCACCTCCCCCTCCCCCTGATTTTCTGTTATCACAGCACGTGAGGGACCTGAAAAGGGCACCGCGTCCGTTAAAAAGCAGAGGGTTTCAGAGAGAAAAGCAGCGCTCACACTGGACTGGAGATTTACCCAGTTCTCTCCAAAGTCGGCTTTCTTATATTATAGCTAGCCCCTGTTAGCGGAAATGGGGAGACGCGCTAAAAACACAAGTTCACTGATGTCGTGCAACTAATATAAGGGGACTTGAGATATTAGTCAACTTAATAGACCCCATTAATCGTATGCCCAGATAAGGGTGACGTTGTGAACACAACTATTTAGTACAGGGGCGACGTGGTCTTGTTTTGGCTGTATATATTGGAGGTTCAGTGGCAAGCGTCTGCTCCGCTGTGGACAGCATCATGGGTTGTCAGGAGTCTAAGGTGGTTGATGTCAGACCGTCTGCAGATGGAAAGAATGGCCAATCAAGGAATTCGACTGGAGGAGATGCGAAACAACCCGAAAAGGTAGACAGTAAATAGTCTATGAGCCGTTTGATACAGTTGGTTCGATAGTATCACTATCAGATATCACCGTTGATCACCATCGGTTTTTCTGATACATGGCAACCAGTTTATGGTTCTGGGCAAAAGTAAATGTTTCAGTGAACTGTATAGGCCTATACTGTAGAGGAGAAAGTGTGGAACATACGAATGCTTGCAATGGAAGGCCTTCCAGACGAATTAAATGTTAGTTAGGTTTACACAGACAAAATGCATCTAGCAGATGTTTGAGGCAAAGGTTAAGTTTTTTAGTATAAAGAAGTGTTTCTTCCAGAATCGATCCACTGCTAAGGTATAAACCGGCATGTTCAGACACTGGGCAGTATTCGAAATTAAACCACGGCCGTGTATAGTACATAGTCCTTGTTTGTTTGTTTGTATGTATATTTTGTTTGTTGTATATGATAAATTATGTACTAGTAAATGATAAGCAAAGTTTCGATTCGAGAACAGTCATTAGACAGAAATGGCGTAATGCACAGGTTTCCACTTTACGTTTTGTTCATGTTATTCAAATAAATAGAGACACAAAATGTGTTTGTATCGCTGGACTACGGTAGTCAGTTCACACAGGCAGCAGCTGTAAAACTTTGGTCTGAGTGTAATTGGTCTACCTGACAGTGAGAGATATCCTGGCCCTTACCATTTATCTTTCCATCGTCGTGAGGACCCAAGCATTCTCTTTAAGATGCGTTTAAAGCATTATTTCGTAAATGAATTGATGAACTTTATAACAATTTTATCAGTAACAAGCATTTTGCAAATTTGCATTTGTGCAAAATGAAAATATATAACAAATCCGAGTTAAAAGCTGTCTTAAAGGTGCATGTTCATAGGACATGTCATAAAGTGTAATTTCGATAATTTGATAGTTGCTTAGTACCCCCGGTATAAGCGTGATTTCGCGCCTT
Organism: Lingula anatina; assembly: GCF_001039355.2. Next base: position 253,230 of record NW_019773559.1, read on the forward strand.
AATCTGACGAACTGTTACTATAAATCTATCGCTGGTATCTATGTACAGTGTTGAACGGCTCGTGACCTCGGTACACGACGCGAATTCCGCCCTTCTTTTAGTTATAATCGCCATAACAGGTATTCAATGTTTATGATCTCAACAAGGTAACATTGGTTGTGTATTAATCCTCATATATTACTGATAACACCATACTTTTAACTGTGTCAGATTGAACCTAATTGTTTCATCAGGCAAAGTGGGTGTTATCACGTTTATCAGGCCATTATTACTGATTGTGGAATCTGTGCGAAGTAGCATTTCAGTACACTGCAACGTGCTATACAGTATTTCTTTACTTAATATGGGCAGTTTTGACTTTTACGGGACGTATGAAAAACAAATATTGGAAAATAAGAAATATTATCATTTCTAACTAAATGTAAGAGTTATTGAACAGTGCCTATGCCCCCAGCTTACCAATTTGCTATCACAAAGTTTCTGTAAAGTTGTTTTCAATCACACATTTTTGTACTTTTCATTTAGTTTCGGTACAGCTCACAGATAAGCGGGCCAGGAGCTAAAACATACATCTGTAATATGATAGACCAAACTTGTCGCCTGGTTTCCGATAGTTCCGTCGTCACAGCAATCCAAGATCTGCCGCCTGGAAACTGGAAAGAGGTGCTTCCAGAATTCTGCGATGCCGATTTCAGCATATATGAGGCAGACGACATTCCTCTCCCATCCACAGCAGACAATGAGCCCGCCATATTGGATCCCAACGAACAATTGGATATTCAGGAATACAAGAAGGACAAGGAGGTTTGGCGGGCCAAACGAAAAGTGGAGTTCGAGTATATGACCCCGTTGGGGACGGCGAGCGAACCAGTGATGGAGGTAAGTGATGGAGGACATACTATGTTCAGTGTCCGGCTTAAAAAATCCTATTTTCCTGTAATCTTGATTCAATGAACTGTCGCTAACGAGCATTTTTCTTAATTTTTAATTTAGTTTAAAGGGATAATAACTCTTCGTATGAGGTCTATATTTCACTATAAAAACATTGTGAATAATTCACAGAAATATAATATATTCTGTTTTACGACAAAAGCAGCAGTTATAGCTTTTATTCTGATATCTGAGCTTGTCTTCAGACCACGTGACCTCCATTGATAGCTATACTCTGTTACAATCTCTTAAGAGATTTTAACAAAAAACCAAACTTAAAAAAAAAAAAAAAAACAGGGGCTAACTTTGAATGTAAAAATGGATTCATTAGCCATTGGCAAGTATGGGAAAATTGTTGTTTACTCCAGGAAAATTCATTTTTTGGCCAAAACGAAGAGTTATTATCCCTTTAAGTTTGGTTCTCAAGAATGTTTTACACAATCACGCGGTTTACACAATGAGCATTGCTTGTATTACGCTAAGAGTTGCCGTTGAAACCTGACATAATTTTTTTTTAATCTTTCAAATTCAAATATATTCATGAACCACATTCCAGGTAGAGTTCGCCATCGCTCCAGAAAACCAAAAACGCGAGATCCACGTCATGAGCGACATTCACCTCAGCTGCTATTGGTCAGACGGAATGGCGGACAAAGTCCGGTACCAGATGGACCAAATGCTGACCAATGAGCGCATCCACACGTACGTGATGCTTGGCGACGTGTTCGAGATGTGGCTTGACGACATACACCAAGTCCCGCCAACCATAGAAGAACAAGCCAAGAAATGGACGGCAGATCCAGTGGTCGAATATTTCACCAGCTCGGTCAGGCGCATGGTTGATGAAAAGGATGTCAACGTATTTTTCGTCCGAGGAAACCATGATCACGAAATAACGGCAGAAATGGTGCAAAAGTTTTTTGGGCCCAAGGTTCGATTTGTTGAAGGAACGCTTATCTATAAAATCAACGACGGTGGCGGGAACCAGTACCGCATCCGTTTTGCACACGGCCATGACTGGGATCTCTTCAACTCGTATGCACTACGCGACACTGGGGAACTTATCGCTGGATACCCTGTGGGTTACTATGTTGCCAGAGCCGTCGCTAGCAGCCAAAGGTTTGATGGTATGCACGACGTGGAACATCTACTGTTGAGCTTCCTCCAGGGGCTCTTACGAACAATTCCCAAGTCTCTGGAAGATGATCTGTCCAGAATCCTTGCGGGAGCAACTGTGCAAAAGAAGCTAACGAGAAATCTGATGGAGGGCGCCTTCGGCACGTCTAAACTCGACGGAGAATGGAAGTTGGTGATTGCCGAAGATAAATTTGTGACTCTGAGAACCATCCTCAACTATCCTTACATTCGCCTGCTGAATAAATTGGTAAGCCATTTCTATAGCTTCCCCATTTGTTTTGCAAGTGCTTCCTTTACAACCTTACATTTCTCTGATAAGTAGGAAACAGTGAGTAATATACCGGTAATATCATAACGAAATACACAACACTTCATTAAAATCTTTCAAAAATTGCTGTTTCCCGCAGAGAGGCGACGACATAGTGTTCCACATGGTAAAGGCCGCCATGGGGAATTATGACAAACTCCTGTACGCATGCGCAGAAGATGTGGTGGTATTGGCACACACACACCGTTGGGTTTTGGAGAAAATAGATTCTTTCACCAAGAATGACCTTATTTATGCCAACACTGGGGCGTGGACTAAATGTGCTAAAGAGGTAAATAATGGACTGAATACATATTTGTTATTAAAAGTAATATGCTGAAAAAAAGTTACATTTTATATTATACTAATTAAAGTTGCCTTGCGCTTAAAAACACAACTAAATCTGGATCAGTTCGACTTTTTTTAATAAAGCCATCTTTTTTTCTCCCCATAAGATGTTCATCCGCACTATTCAACATTTTTTTTAATAAAGCCATCTTTTTTCTCCCCATAAGATGTTCATCCGCACTATTCAACATTACCCATTTGCAAACTGATAAAAAGTTATCAGCATTTTATATTAACTTTGATTTAACTTTCCCTCCCGTTTCAGTATTCCTATGTAACTATCAGCCCGCCAGGTGGAGATCAGGATGGAAAAGTTGTCGTCTGCCACGGGGAAAACTGATCCTCCAATCCACGTGACATCATGTGTGACGTGAACTTATACAGCAACATTGTGTCTTGTGTGACGCAAGCAAAAGAATCGTCATACATATGACGTTAAACACTTAACGTTTTTACAACAATTCTGACAAGTATACGCCAATGGAAAACAGTAATTCCCAATGACGACAATCATATATACTTTTTTCTAATTTGACTCTCTGTTTATGAATTGTGATTGACCAAAATTATGAATGTTATAAGTTTTTTCTTCAAAAGAGGAATATGGATTTCATTGTAGGATTACAGCATCTGTACCTTCTACCAGGGTCACAGATCGATTTTTCACTATTTCTGTATATATATATATTCACAGATATGTCTCTGGCAAATCCATTCAACGTTTCTCTGATTCTCTCCCGCTGGGGAAAAGTACCCTGCTAGAGGGCACAGTATTGTAATTGAATATTTATGTACATACACAGAAGTCTATGGAACCTCTCTTATACAATAACAAACTCTACGGAGACTGTGAAAATGAAATATGCTCATAAAAGTCATAAAATGGCGAGGAAGCTTGACATCAAAGAAGCAGCAGGCTGCTTGTAGTTTTCTTTACGCTTGAGACAAATTAGGCTTTATACACATGTATAAAAACAGAAGTTTGTGGTACAACAGTTTTATTGTTTCAAATGTTACAAGCCTTAATAAAAGGTATTACAACAATAAGGTAACTATTATTAGCACCACCTGGGTGAATATTATCTGGATCTGGATCCACCAAACTGTAATTATCAATATTAATCACCCTGAGAAATTAATAAGAGAAAATATGGTGTGGAAACCGTGTTGGTTTTGTTCAACTGTCGTCACGTGCTTGAATTGTATATTCCGATGTTAGATTTGTGTTTAGTAGTTGAAACTGCCATTTCTAAAATGTAACTTCAACTAGTGATTTAATAGCCATTTTCAATTTTTGGGAACTGGCTGACTGTCGGTGATCACGTGATCGGCGTCCTCCACGTGACCACAGGTATGCTGGGGCGTCTCCGCTCTCCTCTGTCTCAAAGCGGCCTTTATCTTGTCCTCTGTATCTTTAATGAGTTTTTTCAGTTCACCAGTGAGCAGACTGGCCCCTGTGCTATTGTGATTGCGGTGAAATTTCCCCTCAGAATTTTTCACGACGCACTGCATCTGCTCAGCAGAGACGCTGCTCTCTAAAAAGGCTAGTACCGAGGACAGTGCTGCGCCCAGGTTCTTCTTTAAAGCTTCATACCTGGAATTGAGAAAGTTTGTAAAATGTTGATCCTTTTCGCCCGTGATTGAGAGTAGCATTGTCATTAAAACAGATAAATCATACGAAATCAATCACTTCTGAAAACTAACTAATATTTTACTCAAAGACCTGTAGGTATTTTTTTCCAAACAAGCTCAGCAGAGTTTGCGTAGGCCTTTGGTGTCAAACTCTCTCAGATGTGTCCTTTCTCAACTAAAGCAATAAAAACTTGAGTATTTAGATGAAGTGTACATAGTCACCTACCTCAGCACAAACATGGGGACCTTCGCTTGCCTAATCCACCCCATGACAGCCCCGTCGCAAAATACAGACACGTAGCGGCGAACAAACTTTTCAAATGCTGAAATAAAGTGAAAGTGAAACTAGAAATACGAATCCATGTTACGTTTCTTTCAAACAGAGCTACTTACTAGACCTATTTCTAGTCAATCAAACTTTTGCACATCTTACAAGCTTAAGTAAAAGAATTTTGGATTTAAAGATCATCTTAATACCAGTATGTTCTCAACATAACACCGTGTTTATGACGTTTACACTGCATTTAAGAGTATTACCAAATCATTGGTAAACATGCACATTTGCTCAAATTGGCAAAAAATAGTAATAAATTACGTTTGCTTCGAGCATAATTGAAAACCACACATAGAGCACACTATTAGAATATTCGTCATTTTAATGGGTGGAGAAGCTGGGGTCAGCATTGGTATAAAGGAAACACCAAAATGTTCTAGTTGGATATTTTTCGCCAATGAATAATAACTTAAAATCATTTAGTGTGACCTAGTGGCAAAGACTTTAAGCTAAGGTAAAACTCCGATACCATTTCTCTCTTCGGCAGAATAGGGGCCTATGATTAAAAAAATAATAAAGAAAAGATAGAAAGAAGACGCTGTATTCTAGTACCTTTCGGTTGAACGTCATTGGAGACAAAGCCTGTATGTGAGCCGGATTGTCTGTTCCACTCGCTGATCACTGCGTCCTCCAGCCGGCGCATCAAGAGGACCACCTTCTCTACCTTACCCCTCCCCAGCCGAGCCGCAGTCTGGCGGTAAGGATAATGTGACTTGATTGCAATAACCCGTGGGTCCACGCGGCCCTCACCCAGGAACCCCTTCTCGCGCAACGTGACGTCATTGTAAACGCTTCCTGTGAAAATACCTGAAATACAACAACGGTTAAATTAATTTTAATTTCCGGTGAGGGATGTGTATATATATATATATATATATATATATATATATATATATATATATATATATTTTTTTTTTTTTTTTTACTTTAGCGATCAATAAACAACAACACGAGTAGCACAGGTCTTTTTTACACTCAAAATGTTAAGAAATAAGAAATTTAAAAAGATAATGGCATTATTAGAAAATTAAGCTTTAGGGAGTGTTAATGTACCCTCTACCATGGCCACAGACTGACTTTTCACAGGATATTCACAAATATGTCTTTAGATAAATAGACGGTCATTTTACTATCTCTGGTTTTTCCCAGTTTTCCCTATATAATCGGCCACCCTGGTAGAGGGTAGTGTTTAAGTATGTTTAAAATAACAGTTCAATCGTTTACAGTATTTTAAAACTTATAAAGCATGTCCTTAAGCTGTACATTTCTCGCTGAAATATTGATAGAAATAGCAATATGTAGAGTGTATCATTTTAGATAATAATAATAATAATAACAAAAATAATAAATTATTTTAAGGCGTATTCGTAAAAACCTCAACGTGTCTCACAAAATATCTAAAATTACTGAAGAAAGGCTAAAATTATTGAGGAAACGCTGACAATGAGACAAGAAAGCTCACCTGATGCTTCTTGAAGAAGATGGCGGACCCAGGTGTTGCCTGCTCCTGGAAAACTCTGGAGGATAGTCAGCGGGAGGTTGTGATCGGTGAAATGAACGCAGCTGCAGGCGCCCTCTGTTAACTGTCTGGAGCGTCCCGTGCACCTGGTGACAAGCGACACTTCCACGATATCCGGGCTCATCCCCACTGGGCCCGGCCTCTGTATATTGACCCACGGTCTGACGGTCACGTGACTCCCCGGAGGACGAATTTCGGCCGTTTTCGGCTTGTTTCGCTGTCCATATTCGACCGCTGTGTGACTCCCTGCGTTCATCACTCTAGCATGACCCCGGTTGTTGCTGGGATGGTTTGCTGTTTCGAGAGGCAAGCTAGACGCATAACACAAATGTTTCATTGATGTTAGGGCACATATAATCTAAATGCAGGGGGTGGTAGATACAGGTATACAAGTAGTAGATATGGCAGCATTTGCAATTCTAATTAGTTGTCTGTTATAGGAAAGGTACAAGATAAGAAAATTTTGATAACTGACAAAACAAAACTCACACTTGAAAATTCTTGATAAATCTGTAAATGCCCCAAATTTTATCAAGTTATTGCAATAACAAGACGCTATTAAACCAAGACTACCTCACCTGTATTTATCCTGAAACATTAAACTAAGCATGTTCAAGTTGAACGTGACTACGACGGACCCGGCGATGAGAAAGAACACAGCGGCCTTGTGAGAGGACTTCATCCCTGGTTACTATGGTTTCTGTTACTACGGTTCCGGCTACTTAAGTTCCTGATGCTATGGCTCCTGTACTATGGTTCCGGTTACTATGGTTGTTGGATGCAAGTGCGACACCCCCGGGTTTTTTAACCGAAAGAGTTAGAAATTGTAGCTCGTATAACGCGATGTAAACAAAAGGTAATATTGTGTGAAGAGAGTGGCTAACTTCGGCACATCTTTTGTTTCCCGTTCCCTTGTCACAGACTACGACATTGCTTTAACCTCGAATGAATTAAACTTTTTGATTGTCTAAACTGTAACCAAGAGAATGCAAGACAGAATGCAGGTAAAGCCGTCCAGTGTACTATATTTCCAAAAAGTGGATGCAATTCACATCTTAGTTGATGACTATTCGTGATAAACCTCGTCTCAAGTTGAACACACGTATAACCGCCCTGTGACACGCAACCCGGCGTCTTAATGACAATAGTCTACTGTCTCTATCAGAGTTATTACGATGCGCATGACAAATACATAGCTTAAACTTGGTATATCAAACAAAATGACTGGAATATGGCAGACTAAGTGGAGATACGACAAGGTTCTTTCTCAGTCGAATAGAAAATATTTGTTTACATTGTTTATATCGGCTGTCAAATTTCAGAGATATAGAATTAGCGTTTATTGAAAGTAATATATAATGAACTGGAATTACGAGGGATGTGAAAGTAAGCTTCTTTATTACTTTAACAGCATCAATAATAGCTTGGCTGTTACATATAAATAGATACTGCAAAATTTTAGTGTTCATTTTTTTTTTCAATTTTGCCTATATAGCACAAATCCTCGATTTTGTCAAAACAGCAGCCACGAATCAGCAAAAGAACATTTCAAATAACCATAATACATTTTATACATTGCCACTGTCTATCAATAATTATTTTTCATTTGCGGCAATTCTCTTACCACGTTGTCAAAGCCCCTGATGAAGGTCGGCAGTCTCCAAAACTACTTTCACGTTTATCACTTCATGGGTTCCCATCTCCCATGTGTGAGTTCATCAAATGGTGTCCTGTGTAATGATGTAATGATTCATATCTCATCTTGTATAATAAACGTGTAATAATGTAATTAAGTACATTGAGATACCAGTAAAGGTCTACCTAGGCATAGAGATAAGGTTTGCAGCCATTCTGGGGAGGAAAATTTGAGATAAAGAAGATGCCGAATAAAGTTGGGGAAAGAAAATAAACGGACTCCAGTTGATGCTTTAATCAAGAAGATTTCGCTTAGATCCTAGGGAAAAGATTTACCTCAGAGCTTAGTGTAAAGAGCAACACCATCTTCTACAAAGTATTTTGGTAGTGCGCAGTTGTAGGAGCAATGCCCTGTATTCACTTCCTCTCTCTCTGACAGTTTTCACAACGTAATGTATTTTTGGTTTGCCACAGCAGCGTCTCTTTTCAGTGAAAGCTCCAGCAACATCATACGATCACGGTCAGTCGTATATGTAAATACCCTTTATCGTCCCGTCAAAGCTCCGATGTCGTTACTCAACTGGAAGTTCAATCACGGCGTTACTCGAGTACGGCCTTGGTCTGGTCGCCTTTCTGCGCCAGTTCTGATTTTCTTCATGCACCAGGCGCTTATTCAAAGCTCTGATTTCGTCTTGCACGGGCCGTGGACACACCTGTACTTCTGTCCACAGTGTCTGTCTATAATCTCAGGGGTAGAGCACACCCGACCTCCGTTCATGGCCTCGACAGCAAGGTCCTGCAAGTAGTCCCTGTAGCTCATGTCCTTGTTGCAGTCGACCGGGAATCCTCCGAAATATCCGCAATCTAGGGAACCCGAAATCCCCTTGCAGCCGTAGAGTCTGATACCGCGCGCCAGTCTTTCACGAGAGTTGGGACCTGGTTTGACTTCAATCCATTTACAGGTGACTCCGGCTGCAGTGACCTCACCCTAGAGTGAAATGACAGCGGTTATTACATAACAGGCCCGTAGCCAGCAATTGCGAAAGGGGGGGGGGGTGTTCTTTTTCTGAAAATGTGGACCTTTTGTAATGAAACTTTTAACTTTTGTTAAAACTTAACCTAGATCAAATTAACCCAGAGTGGACCTTTTCTCAGTAAATAGGGGGGTTCTTTTGAACCCCCCCCCCCCCCCCCGGCTACGGGCCTGTATAATGATAGCGGTAACACAGTAAAACATAACATGTAATGTATCGATTACATATTATATTACAGTGTGGAAGGTCATAAAAATGTATGCGCCAATACAGGAATAATTTGAATTGAAATACTCTTTAGCAATCGTTCGATTAAATTCAGAAGACACCTTAGCTACCTGTTACGAACAATTCACAAAAAAAAAATAATAATAAATAAATAAATACGGTACATGTATTTCACAGTTAACAAGATAGGCTTATCTTTAAGGGATCATCTCAGAAGTACACATTGTTTCCGCAAATTAAATTATGACAATATGCCGTAGAATATAATGTAAAATATGAATTACTTCATTAATTACCTCGAAATACGATCAGCTTAGTCGTGAAAACAAGCGTGACCTGGCTAAGAATCGATATTTACGTGTAATTCGTGAAGAACCTCTCTAATTACAAAGCCGGTGTTAAGCCTGTTGTTTTCCGGTGTTTTTGCCTTATAGGAAATCAATTGCATCAAAATTTATGAGGTAAACTGCCAGCAATGGATCGTTCATCAAGCCTCATACCGCAGGAAAAGAAACTTCAGACAAAAGGGCAATGTTTACCCCCATGTTCTATGCTAAGTGAGATTGAACATTTCCCGCATATTGGGCACATTCTTACCGTTTCTGTCGAGAAGCTGAATTCTTTAGTTTTAGTGGATTCTGCCGCGGTAAAAGTAACGAATGCCATCAAAGTGACAAAAGACAACAACATCCTATGTTCTGAAAGTATGGCTGGGTGGGTTAGGTATTTTGCGTAGAGTTTAAGAAGTCCGTTGGATCGGGGAAGAACAGGATTACTCTTCGCCTTAAACGACCCACATTTAAAGTCGGGCTCTTCCAGTTACGTGCACACGAAGATGAGTTAGCCGGCTGGGACCCGAACCCATTGTCCGATTCTTTTTAGTTTTCTTAGTTGCATTCTTCTGTCCCCGTGAAAAAGAAGACGATGGCCGAGTGAGACTCCCTCCTCCTGTTCCGACACCCCGTAGATATTATGCGCGTTCTAAACAAGTTAGCCTCAGCATGCTCTGAATAAAGATCTTAACTCGTCCAAACTTTATGTCGTGCAAGGGTATCTTGCCTGGTTGTCAATATGGAGAAGTAATCGTGACCGTTTGCGTAAAATTAATCGATGACAAATTTTCCTCGTCTTCTAAAAATGTCGCTTGGCAGTTCAGCTCCATGCATGTTCCACAATAGCGTCAGATATCGATTACCATACGTCAGTTTAAAAAGGAAATCAACAACTAGCTACCTGATAAAATTGACAAAATAACGAACGTCTACTTAATCAGAAATGTTACCATGTTCGTTAACGTTTGAAATCTTGATCTCATTGACACGCATCTATAAATATCAACTTTTATGGCTAAAAAGTACCCACGCTTTGGGCTTGTGTGTCGCCTTCAGGGACCAAACTTTTTTTCCTATTTTGGCCCCTGAAGAAGGCACTCGAGTCGAAAGCTCGAGTACTTCTTATCCATCATGGCTGATATTTATAGATTCCAATGTAATTAAATTTTCTCTTATACAAGATCAACGCGCTGATTATGAAGAATCCTCAAACCTTGATCTGTAAATGTTGAGAAGTATTTCATGTTTACTAGTCTGGTATTTATGCACTGTTCAGACGGCAATATTGTAACATGCAGAGATCTCTGACGTGATTGGCGTTTTACCAACGGGCGGGAACTGTTGGGGGGGGGGGGGTATCGAGATCGAGGGGGATTCTTCTACTTCACTTCACATTGTTGTGTCAACTGTTAAATCTTTATTAAAAAGTCACTACAAGAAGTTGACAGTTGATATTCCAACTCATTAATAAGCACAGCACAAAGCTCATGTTTAATTTTTCATCAATCCTGATGAGTAACTGCACGGTAAAACAGCTAGTGTCATCCTCTTTAAATATTGTCATTATTAACCCACTCAATGATTTTTTCATTTTTTGTTCATATAAATAAATGAAAACGGAGGAAAGTTTTGCTTTTTCGGCAGCATTGTGTCCTCGCTTGTTTGAAACTTTTCTACTGCAGTCCACGTATGTGTATAAATAAGAAATTCAATTAAACCCTCTGTGGATCAATCGGCTGGTTCAAAAGTGTAATGTTTGACGACAGGAGCATCTTCAGGGCTCCNAAAAATTGTAGCTCGTATAACGCGATGTAAACAAAAGGTAATATTGTGTGAAGAGAGTGGCGCTAACTTCGGCACATCTTTTGTTTCCCGTTCCCTTGTCACAGACTACGACATTGCTTTAACCTCGAATGAATTAAACTTTTTGATTGTCTAAACTGTAACCAAGAGAATGCAAGACAGAATGCAGGTAAAGCCGTCCAGTGTACTATATTTCCAAAAAGTGGATGCAATTCACATCTTAGTAGATGACTATTCGTGATAAACCTCGTCTCAAGTTGAACACACGTATAACCGCCCTGTGACACGCAACCCGGCGTCTTAATGACAATAGTCTACTGTCTCTATCAGAGTTATTACGATGCGCATGACAAATACATAGCTTAAACTTGGTATATCAAACAAAATGACTGGAATATGGAAGACTAAGTGGAGATACGACAAGGTTCTTTCTCAGTCGAATAGAAAATATTTGTTTACATTGTTTATATCGGCTGTCAAATTTCAGAGATATAAAATTAGCGTTTATTGAAAGTAATATATAATGAACTGGAATTACGAGGGATGTGAAAGTAAGCTTCTTTATTACTTTAACAGCATCAATAATCGCTTGGCTGTTACATATAAATAGATACTGCAAAATTTTAGTGTTCATTTTTTTTTTCAATTTTGCCTATATAGCACAAATCCTCGATTTTGTCAAAAGAGCAGCCACGAATCAGCAAAAGAACATTTTAAATAACCGTAATACATTTTATACATTGCCACTGTCTATCAATAATTATTTTTCATTTGCGGCAATTCTCTTACCACGTTGTCAAAGCACCTGATGAAGGTCGGCAGTCTCCAAAACTACTTTCACGTTTATCACTTCATGGGTTCCCATCTCCCATGTGTGAGTTCATCAAGTGGTGCCCTGTTTAATGATGTAATGATTCATATCTCATCTTGTATAATAAACGTGTAATAATGTAATTAAGTACATTGAGATACCAGTAAAGGTCTACCTAGGCATAGAGATAAGGTTTGCAGTCATTCTGGGGAGGAAAATTTGAGATAAAGAAGATGCCGAATAAAGTTGGGGAAAGAAAATAAACGGACTCCAGTTGATGTTTTAATCAAGAAGATTTCGCTTAGATCCTAGGGAAAAGATTTACCTCAGAGCTTAGTGTAAAGAGTAACACCATCTTCTACAAAGTATTTTGGTAGTGCGCAGTTGTAGGAGCAATGCCCTGTATTCACTTCCTCTCTCTCTCTCTCTCTCTCTCTCTCTGACAGTTTTCACAACGTAATGTATTTTTGGTTTGCCACAGCAGCATCTCTTTTCAGTGAAAGCTCCAGCAACATCATACGATCACGGTCAGTCGTATATGTAAATACCCTTTATTGTCCCGTCAAAGCTCCGATGTCGTTACTCAACTGGAAGTTCAATAACGGCGTTACTCGAGTACGGCCTTGGTCCGGTCGCCTTTCTGCGCCAGTTCTGATTTTCTTCATGCACCAGGCGCTTATTCAAAGCTCTGATTTCATCTTGCACGGGCCGTGGACACACCTGTACTTCTGTCCACAGTGTCTGTCTATAATCTCAGGGGTAGAGCACACCCGACCTCCGTTCATGGCCTCGACAGCAAGGTCCTGCAAGTAGTCCCTGTAGCTCATGTCCTTGTTGCAGTCGACCGGGAAACCTCCGAAATATCCGCAATCCAGGGAACCTGATATCCCCTTGCAGCCGTAGAGTCTGATACCGCGCGCCAGTCTTTCACGAGAGTTGGGACCTGGCTTGACTTCAATCCATTTACAGGTGACTCCGGCCGCAGTGACCTCACCCTAGAGTGAAACAACAGCGGTTATTACATAACAGGCCCGTAGCCAGCAATTCCGAAAGAGGGGTTCTTTTTCTGAAAATGTGGACCTTTTGTCATGAAACTTTTAACTTTTGTTAAAACCTTTACCTAGATCAAATTAACCCAGAGTGGACCTTTTCTCAGCAAAAAGGGGGGTTCTTTCGAACCCCCTCCCCCCTGGCTACGGGCCTGTATAATGATAGCGGTAACATAGTAATACATAACATGTAATGTATCGATTACATATTATATTACAGTGTGGAAGGTCATAAAAATGTATGCGCCAATACAGGAATAATTTGAATTGAAATACTCTTTAGCAATCGTTCGATTAAATTCAGGAGACACCTTAGCTACCTGTTACGAACAATTCACAAAAAAAAATTAATAATAAATAAATAAATACGGTACATGTATTTCACAGTTAACAAGATAGGCTTATCTTTAAGGGACCATCTCAGAAGTACACATTGTTTCCACAAATTAAATTATGACAATATGCCGTAGAATATAATGTAAAATATGAATTACTTCATTAATTACCTCGAAATACGATCAGCTTAGTCGTGAAAACAAGCGTGACCTGGCTAAGAATCGATATTTACGTGTAATTCGTGAAGAACCTCTCTAATTACAAAGCTGGTGTTAAGCCTGTTGTTTTCCGGTGTTTTTGCCTTATAGGAAATCAATTGCATCAAAATTTATGAGGTAAACTGCCAGCAATGGATCGTTCATCAAGCCTCATACCGCAGGAAAAGAAACTTCAGACAAAAGGGCAATGTTTACCCCCATGTTCTATGCTAAGTGAGATTTAACATTTCCCGCATATTGGGCACATTCTTACCGTTTCTGTCGAGAAGCTGAATTCTTTAGTTTTAGTGGATTCTGCCGCGGTAAAAGTAACGAATGCCAACAAGGTGACAAAAGACAACAACATCCTATGTTCTGAAAGTATGGCTGGGTGGGTTAGGTATTTTGCGTAGAGTTTAAGAAGTCCGTTGGATCGGGAAAGAACAGGATTACTCTTCGCCTTAAACGACCCACATTTAAAGTCTGGCTCTTCCAGTTACGTGCACACGAAGATGAGTTAGCCGGCTGGGACCCGAACGCATTGTCCGATTCTTTTTAGTTTTCTTAGTTGCATTCTTCTGTCCCCGTGAGAAAGAAGACGATGGCCGAGTGAGACTCCCTCCTCCTGTTCCGACAACCCGTAGACATTATGCACGTTCTAAACAAGTTAGCCTCAGCATGCTCTGAATAAAGATCTTAACTCGTCCAAACTTTATGTCGTGCAAGGGTATCTTGCCTGGTTGTCAATATGGAGAAGTAATCGTGACCGTTTGCGTAAAATTAATCGATGACAAATTTTCCTCGTCTTCTAAAAATGTCGCTTGGCAGTTCAGCTCCATGCATGTTCCACAATAGCGTCAGATATCGATTACCATACGTCAGTTTAAAAAGGAAATCAACAACTAGCTACCTGATAAAATTGACAAAATAACGAACGTCTACTTAATCAGAAATGTTACCATGTTCGTTAACGTTTGAAATCTTGATCTCATTGACACGCATCTATAAAGATCAACTTTTATGGCTAAAAAGTACCCACGCTTTGGGCTTGTGTGTCGCCTTCAGGGACCAAACTTTTTTTCCTATTTTGTCCCCTGAAGAAGGCACTCGAGCCGAAAGCTGGGGTACTTCTTATCCATCATGGCTGATATTTATAGATTCCAATGTAATTAAATTTTCTCTTATACAAGATCAACGCGCTGATTATGATGAATCCTCAAACCTTGATCTGTAAATGTTGAGAAGTATTTCATGTTTACTAGTCTGGCATTTATGCACTGTTCAGACGGCAATATAGTAACATGCAGCGATCTCTGACGTGATTGGCGTTTTACCAACGGGCGGGAACTGTTGGGGGGGGGGGGGGGTATCGAGATCGAGGGGGATTCTTCTACTTCACTTCACATTGTTGTGTCAACTGTTAAATCTTTATTAAAAAGTCACTACAAGAAGCTAACAGTTGATGTCCCAACTCATTAATAAGCACAGCACAAAGCTCATGTTTAATTTTTCATCAATCCTGATGAGTAACTGCACGGTAAAACAGCTAGTGACATCCTCTTTAAATATTGTCATTATTAACTCACTCAATGATTTTTTTCAGTTTTTGTTCATATAAATAAATGAAAACGGAGGAAAGTTTTGCTTTTTCGGCAGCATTGTGTCCTCGCTTGTTTGAAACTTTTCTACTGCAGTCCACGTATGTGTATAAATAAGAAATTCAATTAAACCCTCTGTGGATCAATCGGCTGGTTCAAAAGTGTAATGTTTGACGACAGGAGCATCTTCAGGGCTTCCCCCCCTATCTAGCCACAGATTGCCTGGGTACTGCTTCGGCAACTGAAATGAACAGCATTCTCTTCACATTCTGGTTTATGCAACCTTACTTAAAACAATTATCGAACATTTTTCATACTTCAACTTTTCTAATTAAAAAAAAAAGGCAGCACAAAAAAAAGCCTTTAATTTACACTTCGTCAAATTTCTGGCCTACTCACTTACACTGAATTTGTACAGCACAGAAAGTAAACAAACAAAAAAAAAAAAA
>NW_019773559.1:269070-395148 GCF_001039355.2 Lingula anatina
CGTTCTAAACAAGTTAGCCTCAGCATGCTCTGAATAAAGATCTTAACTCGTCCAAACTTTATGTCGTGCAAGGGTATCTTGCCTGGTTGTCAATATGGAGAAGTAATCGTGACCGTTTGCGTAAAATTAATCGATGACAAATTTTCCTCGTCTTCTAAAAATGTCGCTTGGCAGTTCAGCTCCATGCATGTTCCACAATAGCGTCAGATATCGATTACCATACGTCAGTTTAAAAAGGAAATCAACAACTAGCTACCTGATAAAATTGACAAAATAACGAACGTCTACTTAATCAGAAATGTTACCATGTTCGTTAACGTTTGAAATCTTGATCTCATTGACACGCATCTATAAATATCAACTTTTATGGCTAAAAAGTACCCACGCTTTGGGCTTGTGTGTCGCCTTCAGGGACCAAACTTTTTTTCCTATTTTGGCCCCTGAAGAAGGCACTCGAGTCGAAAGCTCGAGTACTTCTTATCCATCATGGCTGATATTTATAGATTCCAATGTAATTAAATTTTCTCTTATACAAGATCAACGCGCTGATTATGAAGAATCCTCAAACCTTGATCTGTAAATGTTGAGAAGTATTTCATGTTTACTAGTCTGGTATTTATGCACTGTTCAGACGGCAATATTGTAACATGCAGAGATCTCTGACGTGATTGGCGTTTTACCAACGGGCGGGAACTGTTGGGGGGGGGGGGGTATCGAGATCGAGGGGGATTCTTCTACTTCACTTCACATTGTTGTGTCAACTGTTAAATCTTTATTAAAAAGTCACTACAAGAAGCTAACAGTTGATGTCCCAACTCATTAATAAGCACAGCACAAAGCTCATGTTTAATTTTTCATCAATCCTGATGAGTAACTGCACGGTAAAACAGCTAGTGACATCCTCTTTAAATATTGTCATTATTAACTCACTCAATGATTTTTTTCAGTTTTTGTTCATATAAATAAATGAAAACGGAGGAAAGTTTTGCTTTTTCGGCAGCATTGTGTCCTCGCTTGTTTGAAACTTTTCTACTGCAGTCCACGTATGTGTATAAATAAGAAATTCAATTAAACCCTCTGTGGATCAATCGGCTGGTTCAAAAGTGTAATGTTTGACGACAGGAGCATCTTCAGGGCTTCCCCCCCTATCTAGCCACAG
Organism: Lingula anatina; assembly: GCF_001039355.2. The sequence goes on from NW_019773559.1 coordinate 270,230, forward strand.
ATTGCCTGGGTACTGCTTCGGCAACTGAAATGAACAGCATTCTCTTCACATTCTGGTTTATGCAACCTTACTTAAAACAATTATCGAACATTTTTCATACTTCAACTTTTCTAATTAAAAAAAAAAGGCAGCACAAAAAAAAGCCTTTAATTTACACTTCGTCAAATTTCTGGCCTACTCACTTACACTGAATTTGTACAGCACAGAAAGTAAACAAACAAAAAAAAAAAAAAAGAAAAAGAAAAAAACACCTGTGCAAATACATAATAAAAAAATGTACTCAACAAAACAATGAGGTATTTCTTTCAGTTATACTGTTTCAAACTGTTTTAGATGCATTTGGTCTGGTTTAGTGGCAATACTTCGACACATCTACCAGCTTAATGTGCATCTTTAAGGCATCTGATATTTTCAAAACATTCTTCAGCAATATCATTACATGAAGCATTTTGCCCCTTTCACTCACCCGTGTGTCGTCCCCAGTGGGATACAAGTACGCAAATGCAAATATGACACCAACCAATGTCCCATAAGACTTAAAATTTTCCCATCTGAAAATAACAATGAAATGCCCTTGTAAATTCAAAATATAAATACACAATATCTGAATATACCCTCTTACAATTTTTTTAATTTTTATTTTGGGGATAAATGGTATTAAAAAAAATAGCCCTAAACAAGGCTGTCAGCACTGTAGGATGCCACTCGAGACTGGAAAACATAGAGAAATCAGCCCAAGGTGGGGTTAAATTTTCATCAATAAGGGTGAAACATTATGAGCAAGGAATGTCACCTTAGTAATCAGAACAAAAGCGACACACAGAATATATGTGGTTGGCTTGTTTTGTTGTCCAAGAGCCTGTAATGGTCAGAATTTCATAGAAAACCTCCACAAAAATATTAATAACCGTGGATAAATGGCGTCTGCCCATATTTATTGTCACAGCTCAATTGCTAGTATTCCATTATTTCGCTCTCACGCCTTCTCTCTCCCAATGTACCGCAAAACCATGCCTGATTTTATGACCAAGGGCTCTAGGTTTTCCAGATGTAAATAAAACAAATGAGAAGGTGGGAAATGCTTACTTAATTGCTTCTTAGGTCAACAAAATACACTGATTTGCACCCTACTTACACTCCGAATCCTCCATATCGATAACCATCAAGTGTATCTGCTCCTAACCAATCTGAATCAACGTGTATCTGAATATAAAAGAAGTGAACAGTAAGAACCAAACAATTCACCAAAACCACCACAGCAGTACTATTTTAATGAAATCAACAGGGGAGGCGACATACATTTTCTTTACTTAACAAATGGATATTGGTATATGTGTATTTTTTCTCTTATATATAAATAATGTTTCTGTTACGTTGTATTAAAATTCCATCCATTTTTATGAACGTCCAGTTCTTTCCCTTCCTTAACATTACCATCACCCCAAGACACAGCCCCGAAAAGATTTCCTCTTCAAATCATGTGTAAATGCCACCTTTTACTCACTGCATCGCCATAATTTTCCTTCACATCTGAAAAGTCCCAAGCAGGGTTTTCACTTCTCTGCACATTTGGAACTTTGGGGAACATTGGGTAATCCCCTTGAGTTCCCGTGGGATCACACTGATAGTCTTCTGGTGGCATCCCATACTTGTTAGCAGCAGCTATTCTCTCTTCTTCAGTACGAGGTGCAGTTCCAGGGGCGTAGGGGATCTTCACTAGATTAAAAAATTTAAAGTGTAATTTCTGTTTGCCTGTCCTCTCCACCCCATTACCTCTCTCTTAGGCCATTCCATTTTTTTTTTTTTTTGAAAGACATTTGATACCTTGAATGAATTTTTTTAAGTAAAAAGTTGGGAGGCCCATTTTCTAAATGTTCTTCAATATGACAGTTATATTGAGGAAAAAGATGATGATAAAAAAAAATCACAGTTAAGGAAATAAGGTAATAGTTAGTGAGTGTTTGGGAAGGATGTGAAATGGACGTGGAATTTTAACTTTCAACTTTAACACCAAAACTTAGCTCTCTCTGTGATTATATCTTTAAAATCAAATTAAATATGAATATTTGATTTTAGCACTTTCTACACACACACACACACACACACACACACACACCAAAAAAAAAAAAAAAGTTTTTGAAAAAAAATTATTTTGAAAATTTTGCAGGAAGGACGTATCTGAGAATTTGATTTGTCAATTGCTAAATAAATGTAAAACAAAGTTTAAAAATAATTTATGATATATTTATTTGAGTTTGATGAATGATAATGAAAGTAAAGATGTCCTTCTATGATCATATATTTTACCATCAAACATTTTCCTATTTTGACAATGTGGATATGAGGTCCCATCTGATCTTATCATCTTTCAAAAGCATTGTAACATTTCAGAGAAACCCTAGCCAAATACATTCATTAAAATATAATTTACAAGATAATAATATCAAAATTATTCATTCAAAGAAAGGGTTTTTAAGTAAAAAAAGATTCTGTATATAATATCTCTGCATTTTAAGTTCTAGATTATCTAGAACGACATAAGGGTTTAGGTGTCACAAGAAAAGGGATGACTTAAAAAAACAAAATATACCACTTGGTAATTTAAATTGCAGATCCAACTGCACAAATCAGTATGATTTGTTTATCATGGGTCATTCGCCATGTTGGCGAGTGGCTCTTCTTGGCAATATGGAAAAATAAACAGCTCTGAGCTGCATTCACTAGTCACGGGAATAAAGTGCTTCACAGACCATGCAAATAATATGAATGTTTCACGCATCTGGCTTTCAAGAATAACAAAAATACCCAATGTGACATTCACATATTACCTGTAAAATGGACATGGTATAAGCAAGCTGCCTGTAAAATGGACATGGTATACGCAAGCTGGATGAAGAAATATGAAATCTTATCTTTATTTGCACTGTTAAAAAAAAAAAAAAAAAAAATTGCCAACAGAGACTGCATAAAACTGGAACACCGTAGCGACTAAATCATGCTAGTGCATTAATTAATTACTGCTTATGTAGAAAATTTGTGTATTTGGTTTTGTTTTTCTATTGTAATAAAAGAAGGAATTGGTGTGCACAAATCCTAATATCAGGATACTTGAGTACAGAGTTGACTTTAAAAAGCCTATATTTGCATTTTATTTTCAAATCTCTCGCTTCAGGGTATTATTATTATTATTATTACTAAATAATTTATTATTTATTATAACTTTTAAGAGTTCAGTCAGTATTGAAATTTCTGAGATATATTTTGTACATGAATGTATGTAAATTAGCTGAATAAAATTATTTTTCATGTTTTACAGCTTGTGGGTATATGCTTCTTCACTGACAAATATGAACAGGAATATTATAAATACAGTAGTACTAGTAAGTGTCAAAATTATCCTGGAATAAAAAGAACGATTTTCAATATTAAGAAATTTAAAACGAAATTTACAAAACTGTTACATTCCGTAGCGCTGTCACAACCTATCTTAAGAATTTCATTTTTTTATGCAGTATGATACTTAACTTATCTTGAAAGAAAATATACTTTATAGATTAAGAAATTTAAAACCAAATTCACGAAGCTGTGGCGCTGCTACAATCTATGTTACTGCACACAAGGTTTAGACAATCCACAACTTACCTGGTTTAAAACCTCCTTTAATTACTGTTTTAAGCATAGAAACAGCATATGGAGTCGTTGTCCGAATATTTCGTGTGCTGACAAACGAACATGATACTGGCTGTCCATGTCGGACAGCCGAAAGTAACCTGGACGCCATTTTCTTACACCATCACAATCTTCCGAAGAGTCGATTTTTCTTTGCGCTGATTGGTTATTTATGACTCGTGACTCAGGGTGTTGAATCTAAAATGTGTTAGAGGCGACAGGTGTGTTATCCAGTCGTATGAAAATGCACTTGTCGCCGATGGCACTGGGTCTGTGCATTTTGCCAAAACCTGCGTGTCCCTGCGTCGCCAGAGCCAAAGCTGGAGCAAGACCCGCACACAGAATACCACAAAGGCATATATATATATATATATAAGCCTACTGAGTACGCAAATAAAACCTACCACTAAGGCTTTTTTACACTTATTTTTATACCTCTGTGCACAAAAGAAAAAGGTAGGCCTATACAGTACAACCGTTAATTCATATGCACATGTGTACCTGTACATGTATTTCAAAATATGTTTTATTTACACTTTGAGACAATACCACAGGCTACCTCACAGTATTCACGTGAAATGCTACATCATACATGTAGCATTAAGCCCATGCGTTTGTTTGTAAATTTTTTCATTAGGCCGATAGATGAACATTTGTCACTATTGGGATTAATTTTTTTTAATATATATATAAAATTGACATTTTTACTTCGTAATTTACCGGTAGTTAGCACCTATACGACTTTTACCCGTGGCACGAAAACACATAGATTAACATGCGTGTGTTTTGAACATCTAGCACAGCCTTAACTACGCCTCCTTCTCATCGTTATCGCTTGCGACACGCACCTCGTAGAATGCCGCGTAGTTTCGGAAAACAATTCCCCATTGTCAGGTTACAAGGCAATCTGCCAGGCAATAGTTTTATTCGACTATATGTAATTTTTGCTGTTGTTCCAGATAGGGACAAGTATTTCATAGCGTATACACGGTCGCTCTGAAGAGTCTAGATTTTCCACATGTCGCTGACTTGTGCTAGGAATTAAATCATTTTGATCAGTGCATCGCTCTGGGTGACTCAGTTCTGCGCGAAGTGGAATTCTTTTAAACGTGCGGTACATAATGGCCGTGTGGAACGGAGATATTTTCGCGATACGGTTGGTGTTCGTCCTGTGCTGTATTTGTTTATTGGCCCGGGACGTCACGGCCAAGTGCGACCTGTCTAACTGTATTGAACCGAGGTGTCTGTGCCCCAGCAACGTCCCACCAGGGCAGTTACAGCCACCTCAAGTTCCACAGGTAGTTTACTTCACCTTCCTGGGGACCATGGACGAAAGTAAGTACAAACACATTGAGGATATTTTCTCAGAGGACTTGAAGAATCCAAACTACTGCCCGGTAGCTGCCACTTTCTTCATTGGAGACTTTGACACCGTGGCGAGCCCCGTTCGTAAAACCAATTATACTTATGTGAAGAAGTTGTACGAGATGGGACATGAGGTTGCCACCACGGGGACTAACATTCAGTATCCCGTTACGTGGTGGCACAGGGCGGCCTCCGCAGACTACGTCAATGAAGTAGTGTTCCAGAAAATACGGATTGCGACAGACGCGGAGATAAACGGGGACGACATCCAGGGATTTCGCGTGCCATTCTTAAACAATGGCGGAGACGCACAGTTTGGAATGCTGCACGATTATAACTTCACGTACGACTCCTCGTTGGTAAACGGACCTTATACACTGCGGGACTACCAGGCAACGTCTCACAGCCCTCTTTATCCGTTCACTTTAGATGTTCCTCCGGACAAAAAGCTATGTGACATCACCCCCGTCAATTGCCCAAGCCAGTCTTACCCTGGACTATGGGAAATACCATTGAATCGTATCTATGGCAATGACGGTCAAGCATGCGTGGCAGCGAGTGATTGCAATGTACGGGATACGTCAGACGTTTTTAATTTCCTCGTTAATAATTTCAATCGCAATTACCGCTCTAACAGAGCACCTCTCGGAATTTATCTGCAAATTGATTGGTTTAAAGAAAAGCCTTTCACACTCGAAGGGGTCAAGCGCTTTATTCGGCACGTCGCCAGTAAGAGAGACGCATGGGTTATTACCGTGTCCCAGTTGATTGATTGGATGAAGTCCCCAATGTCGCCGTCACGTGCAATCACTTTCGGCGCGTGGAGAAACTCAAAGCTGCCATGTAGCCGGCCGCAAACATATAATTCACCGAATACTAATTATGTGGATCACATGGGTCACAGGAGTTCCGCGATTTTTATCACGAAAAACAGCCTGTTAATGGCGACGTCTTTTTTCTTAGCATTGGGCTCACAGTTCTTTATTGCACCTTAAAATTCTTGAAATAAAAAAAAAAGACATTACTAAATTAAGATTTTTCCTCACTGCAAAGTAGGCCTGTAATTATACATGATGTGATCGTTCTTATTCCTCTAATTAATTAAACTGAGACGCGTTTTCAAATGAACAGAGAGTTTGTTTGTTTGTTCACTAGTTTATTACATCCAGAGCGGGTTTTCCAGTTATGCTTTTGATATACATTTCTTTTTAATCTGATATATATATATATCAGTTTCCGTAGGAAAAAATGGTTTTCAGTTGTCCTTCATAAGTTACGACAGACTAACACCAAGGAGTTTGAAACTCTTTGCTTACACGTACTGAGAGTTAAAGGCAAAGTAACTGCTCTTGGTTAAATAACAATAGTTTTGATAAGTTTTTAATTACATTCTACATATAAAGTTCATAACTCGCGCCTTCTAACATACGACATACAAGTTAATCTTCCCCGATTACTGTAACTCGTGCTCATCCACGTCCTCAAGCGATGGTACGTAGTTGATGCAATCTATAAGACCTTCCTTGTAGAACCCCTGTAACGCTTTCACGCGGAAGAAGTTCTGCAGCATCTTGATGGACTTGACACCGAGCTCTCGTTCCACGATCTTCTCCTCGGTGGTTGTCCATTTGAAGAGACCCCACACCGCACTGTGCTTCTTTTCCGTAATAATTCTCTGCGGGGCGATCTTGAAGTCCATCTTATACAACACGTACATGCAGTCCACGAACTGGTTGTCGTCTGACTTGCCGAACGCTACCATGCCGTAGCGGGCCCCCGAGTTGTCTTTCTGATTATACTTGAACTCCATGACCTTGTAAGACCATTCCTCTGCCCAATGGATTCCGTTCATCTTCTTTCGCATTTCATCGTTTATCCCTGTAATATGATGGAAATGAATACAATTATAAGTCTTCATGGAGAGATGCTGCAATAACCAGTAACCAGACAAGTCTGAGCAAAGATGCTTTAGTTGTGTCAAAAATACCAAAAAATACTTATCACGTGCACACAGCACTTGTTGGCCAAGAATTTCGAAATAAAAAAGAATTATTTGAAAGGGGGTTAATTTTTTTAGGAATGACATGCCGCAAATGCAGACCCCCCTGACACCCCCCCCCCCCCCCCCCCCATAAATCCGCAACTGGGAAATCAACAACCAGAACAATTTTATAGGACACTTTTACCACACATGACGGGTGAACTCAAGAAGAAAACGATATTGTTTTGCCCTACACTTCCCGCCAACGCCACCTCGTTGTATCTAAAATTGCCCTGTGAAAATCTGGCGAACCAATTAACATTATTTTGAAATAATCCCACATGCTCACACCTCTACCACGGGATTACAGTTAAGTGATGTTGTCGAATTACAAATCAATTGACAGAATATTCATGTATGTCCAATGTCTGTCGACAATAAGTAGTTCTTTTATGATCGTACATATCGCCAATTAAATAAAATGCTATTTTAATGTGCAGTATATTTTTATAAAAGGGATAGAAAGATAGTGGGTTGTTAGATCCACAATATCGAGGACGCAGAAAAGAAAATAATAATTCGTAATCTCTCTTTAACAAAATGAAGATTAGTGAATGTAATCATTAGAAAAGAGATACAGACAGGAACTTAGAACGTACCTTCATAGGCATCCTGCATGTGGTCAAGGAATGGTGCTATGTTGGCAACTGGGATCCTTTTGGCTTCCATGACTTCACAGCCTTCCTCCCACTTAGTAAACAGCTCCCCCTCCAGCTTTCTCTGTAGCTCTGTGGCATCATGCCTCGATACCTATGACACAACGTAAAAAAGAACCATACATTTTGTTTTCATTGTTTGGTTATCTGCAGCTATTCATTTACTTGTGTGTGTGTGTGTGTGTGTTTCTTTTTCAGATTTCACAAACATGTGGTATGTTGAGAAAGCTTGCGAAATGTCTTATTAACCCTCATCCACAAGGAAATGGAACCCTACGTAAACCCTGAAACCGGGCCTCAGAGGCCCGGTGTACCATGAAAATCTGACTCCCCTAAAATGTGACTCCCCAGTCAGATTTTCATTATGAAAATGTGACTCCCCAGTCAGATTTTCATANTGTGTGTGTGTGTGTGTGTGTGTGTGTTTCTTTTTCAGATTTCACAAACATGTGGTATGTTGAGAAAGCTTGCGAAATGTCTTATTAAATGGTATTCAATGGTTGAGCTGATCCCCCCCCCCCCCCAAAAAAAAAAAATAATAAATAAATAAGATAATAATATTTAAATAAACAATGAAAAAACAGACATTATCTTTTGTTAAGCAAATGTCCTGACTTCCAATGTTACCTCACCTTGACACTGTAAAGTCCCTTCTTCACTTTCTGCAAGGCTTTGTTGATTTCAGTCTGGTCTGCTCCGCGGTCTAGAGCTGCGTTGAGGTTTCTGAGGTCTTCGTTCATTGCATTATATTGCGGCGGCGATGTCATGGGACCTGCCATTTCAATGTTTAATTACTGAAAAATGTTAAATGTTACGTTAAACCCAACGCTTTCCTAGCAGTCGGCATATAAATATTCTACTCGGATATAGTTATTAAGAATAATAACATTGGGAAAAAATCGAAGTCCCTTTCAACAAGGCCCAAATTGGATCTGTAAGTAAAGTGGTGTGTAGGCCTAATTCAATTCCAGGAGGAAGCCTAGTCGGTGTAAAAAAAAGCTCGTGCATCGGCATGCGATCCCCCAAAACAATCGACTGAGAAAGAAAAAACACAAATAAAATAAATGTAGCGGGACACAAGAAGCAAAATGTACTTAAATTAATGAAACCATATGTATCGTACATGTAGCCTAGCTTACTTCACATAAACTAGCATATTGCGAGATAAGAGCACCGTCTCAACGGGGAATAAATTCAGTGTTTAATGATTCAATCTTTTAATCCGTGTTAAAAAAACACGGAAATTAGATCCCGCATTCCTAGACAACCGTAGCGAAAAAAAAAGGACGAGAGCCTTAGCTTCGGGTTTGAGAAAGCTTTTCAAAAAAGGGGTACTGCCATTGGCCCGTTATTTTTAGATTGACCTGAAGGTCAATCGTTGAAAAAAAATGATTGTCAGCTCCTGGCTATAAGTCCCTCGTACCGTCACGTCGGGTTTTCATTCATAAATCGGTAAAGCTGGAGAAGCGTTCATTAAGCACTTGATATAATATTGCAATGAATAGATCGAATAGTATAAAATGTCAGCATAATAAATTAATATCTGGTAAAGGTTAGCGACACAACAAAACATCCCCACAGCACGGCCCAATCCGTATAGTATTATTTTCTGAGAATGAACAACATGAACCTAAAAATGCACCAAATCACCATTGTCCAATTTATAAATTGATACATAGTGTAGAATGATACACACACTGAAAATACCTAAAATAAATAAAAAAAAGATAATTAATGCCTTTTCGAAATCATATACATATGGGATACATCTGTACAAAATGCTGGTCGAGCTTTTCCTCCTCGTGACAGCGTAACGGCTATAGCATTTTGGAAGGGATGTAGCCAGGATATTTGTGAGACAACCCTGTGATAAAACCCTAGCTACGACCCTGGCAGAATGCTGCCTTGCCAAATTTATACTTACATTTCTATACGTTTTTTCACTGATAGAATGCGTTTCAGCTGTGCAACTGACGGGTTCCGTTCTTAGACTCACATATATAGGCTACTTGCGCTGTGGTTGGAAATTTTACTGATGCGCAAAATAGCTGCAAAAATTCCAGGTTTCCAGGAATGAGTCAGTGATTACGGGATGGCACTCTGAAAGTGAAACCTGGAAAATCCCGTGAGTGGACTTTCTTGGAAGAGATGCGAAGTTATTAAGGGATCAGTGCTATACCAAACATTACCTTGACTTATAACCCCCCCCCCCACACACACACACACACACACACACAAACGAGTGCGCATGACGTGTTGTCATCTAAATACATGAATCAGAATCGACTTTATTTATCATAATTTATGTACGCATCACACACCGAACGATCCAAGATCTTGGTGAGGAGGGTGAATGCAGGGTTAACGTTGATTTGTTCCTCTCAATTAATTTGTTTGAAGTGGGCGACTTTTTGTTCCCCAAATTTGTGGAATACAGAAAAGGGCATTTTGGTTAGTTTGGTCTCGTTTTGCAACTTGTACTTTTATGGGGGAGGGGGGGAGGGTTACTTCCGAAGCTAATGGAAAGACATTCCATCATCACAGGCATTTTCTTTTATTTTTCCTTTAACAAGTCTGAGAGATGCAACTTTTGATCTCGTCCCCTTCCCCCTCGAATGCTGTTTTAATAAATAAATGCTATTAAGCATTAAGTTGCATTTGACAATATGCAGACACATGTGTACGCAAATCATACAACACTGAGGGGGAACCCAGATAACGTATCTTAAATATAAAGATATCAAGTCAAGGTGTCGAAACTGTCAAGCACTGGTACCTGTCAGAACTCACTTAGACCGGAATGTTTTTTTTTTATTTACATATTAATTTTAACGTGCCAGAACTAAAAAAAGGTATAGAGTTTTGAACATTTTGGCATTTATCTAAAACATCATTTTCCTACAATATCTCACATTTGATTGCATTATCTTATTGAAGTTATTCATCTTTGAAGTAAGTAACGCCTTTTAGCCACCAGTTATATTGCTAATTAGTCTTTTAACCACCAAATTATTATTATTATTTTTTTTTTGTAAAAATGTTGGGGGGGGGGGGGGAATGCACTCTGGGTCAAGATGACATGACATTCATCGTCAAATGTTGGATCTTTTGGGTAGATGTGTCACTTATAACCTGCAGCGCTGAATATATTTCCCAAGTATTTGCAGAGTTTTCTTGTTTGTTAACTGGTTTATTAAATCCATAACGAGATTTCCAGTTAATTTGTCTTTGTGTTATAGCATTCTCAGACATTATCTATGCGCTTATAAGATACATGAGAATGAAAATATATCTTAATTTGGAATGATAATTACGTTCTAAAATCAATTTCTTCATAAAAAAGCAGACTTTAAGTAAGATGAATATAATGAATCACGTTTAAAATTGAACTAAGTGATAATCATCTTGGTTCATACAAGACAGTCATATACGAAATAAGTACACTTGTGGACGGTATTATATGGATGTCAAGTGAACATAACGTCAGAAAAAGGCAGCAAAGCTGTTAAATGTACAGACAAAAAACAGAAAATGTTCAGAAAATGTGACTAGCAAAGGTTTTCAAGCCAGTGGAGGTTCAAAGTCACACCTTGAAAATGCCAATATACGAAAAACCAAATTTTCACAAAAAAAGTATAACTCCCAGAAAAAATAACTAAACAGACTGCTTTTCCAAAGGAAGCTGCATTTAAGGCCCATGTATTTTTCCTGTAAATTTGAGAAGAGTGAGTGTCATGGTTTTCCTTTAATGGGCACTATGGCGGCAGTGCCTAGAATGGAGTTTTCTTCAATTTTGATGCAATATTGCTTAATGCTTAACAGCATAATGACTATCATGAATATTCAGAAAATGTGACTAGCAAAGGTCTTTGGGACTATGGAACTTCAAAGTCACGCCTTGAAATTGCCAATTTGTAAACAAGACAGAACTGTACTGAAATGGATTTATTTCCATTTTAACTCTTTTTTTACATAAAGCAATTAATTTACTGCATTTTCTTAATGATCAACTAAGAAAATTGTTGAGATGTAGAAAATATCAATAGAACAATGTTAAATGTTCAATTTTCTCCATTCTGAGATTCTGAACATAGTAAATGATTAAATCTGACAAACTGCAATGATTTGCTTTTTTTTCCCATTTTTGACACTTAATTACACAATAGATTAATACAGGTTTAACATCATTTTTATGTAATCAACTAACAATATTGTAAAGATGAAAATTTTGTCAAAAGAACAGTTTTACGTATCTAATTAGTTCAACAATGAGACTGTAAACATGCCTAAGAATTGAATGAGGTAAAAGCACTTATAAACAAAACAAGGCATAACTGCATCAAAACTGAACCAATCAAGCTTATTTTCGAACTCGACCTGTATTTTAGTAAGATTAAGCACTCCTGTGAGTTGTCAATAAGCCTATTGGTTTTCCTTGAAATGTGTTTACAGTGTTGCACATATGATGAAAAGTGAGAAAACAGCAAAACTTCTAAAACAATGGCCCGATCATGCCGATTTTCAAACTTGACCTGCGTTTTAGTAAGATTGATTACACCTGTGAGTTTCATGACAACAGGCGTATCGGTTTGCCTTGAAATGTGTTTACAGTGTTGAATATATGAGTGAAAAAAAGCAGCATAACTGCTAAAATAATGGCCCGATCATGCTGATTTTCGAACTTGACCTGCGTTTTATAAATATTCATCAACCCTGTAAATATAAAGCCAAAAGGTAAAACTGTCTTCCACTATAATCGTGTTTACGCTGAAAGTGCACGGCGACGACGGCGACGACAGACGCAGGTGACGGCAATATGTACAGACACATCTGTGTCTGTACATAAAAAGGCAATCCGACTTTCTTAAAAAAAAAAACAAAAAATACAAAATATAGGTACTTTAAATGGCTTGCATGATTACCAAAAGTCTAGGACGATCTAACTAAGGGGTCAATAGATGTTTTTTTTAATTTCATTTTTTATGAAAAGCTTATTTCACACGCCGTCAATAGTCTTAGATCTCCCATCCTGGACACGCGAAATCAGTCGAAGTTTCCCGAGCGAATCTCTCCCGATTACTGTAACTCTTCCACGTCTTCAAGCGATGGCACGTAGTTGATGCTATCAATAAGACCTTCCTCGTAGAACCCCCGTAACGCTTTCGCGCGGAAGAAGTTCTGGATCATCTTCATGGACGTGGCGCCGATCTCTCGTTCCAGTTTCTCCTCTTCTGTGGTTGTCCATTCAATGAAACCCCAGAGATAACTGTTCTTCGTTTCTGTGACAATTCTCTGCGGGGCGATCTTAAAGTCTATTTTATACAACACGTACATGCAGTCCACGAACTGTCTGTCGTCTGACTTGCCGAACGCCACCATGCCGTATCGGGTTTTCGAGTTATCTCCCTTGTTATACTTGAACTCCATGACCTTGTGTTCAAAGTCCTTTCCAAAGTGGATTCCGTTTATCGCCTTTCGTGTTGCATCGTCTAACCCTGTAATATGACGGAAATAAATGTTATTATCTGTTTCATAGAAGTCTAGTAGCAACACAGTCTTAGCGAAGAAGCACTTATTGTATCTCAAGAAACAAAACGATGTTGAAGGACACTTAATACCTCGGGTGGTGGTGGTGGTGGGTGGGGGGGGGGGGGGGGTATTTTCCGGGTGTCGTCGACCCTTTTTTAGTGGACGTGCAAACCGACCATCACTACACAGACTTAAAAAGTTCGATGACGCTTCAATTACTCTGACCCTTTAACAAAAATGAAGATTTGTGAAATGTAATCATTTTATAAGAAATACAGAGAGAAAGTTAAAACGGACCGTAGGCCTCCTGCATGTAGTCGAGGAATGGCGTAATGTCGGCAACTGGGATCCCTTTAGTTTCCATGACTTCACAGCCTTCCTCCCACTTGTCAAACAGCTCCCCTTGTCAAACAGCTTTCTCTGCATCTCTGTGGCATCATGCTTCGATACCTATGGCATAACATAATAAAGAACCACGTTATTTTGTTTTTTTTTTTCTACATATTTTGCATACGTTGTACATGCCAGCAACCTAGGCCCGTCATCAGTCTCTTTTGATACAGCGGCGGATCCAGAGGGGGGGGGGGGGGGGGTCAGGGGGGTTTTGACCCCCACCTTCGATTTCTAAAAAAAATTACATCAACGGTATCTCTTGAAATTAGGTTTTTTGACTAGCTGAATGATACTTCTAACATGGACCTAATGGCACCGTTCGTCCTCTAAAATACCAACATTTTTCGTGGCCCCATGGCGGGCCTAGGGCCCCAACACCAAGGGGAGGGGGGCGGCTTGGCATCCGTGCCCCCCCCCCCCTTCAAGTGATCCTGGATCGGCCCTCTTTATAGGAGCCAGTTTTTCATGATCTTTCGCCCCACGTATGCTGACCGATATATTTGCCACTTACCTTAAAGCTACACTGATCAAAGTGGGCTTCCATTCCTGTTATTCTATCATTCCTGGCACACCGCAGTATGTCATATAAAAGCAAATTTTTATGCAAACTCCATGTATCAACAACATACATGTACATGTAGTTAAACTGGCAAAATGACCAGCAGACAGATTTCTTTTGTTAATTAGTTAATGTCCTGATTCCCAATTACCTCACCTTGACTTCGCAAAGTCCCTTCTTTACTTTCACCACGGCTATATTACTTTCGGACGAGTCCGCTCCAGCGCCTAGATTTGACTCTGATGTCGATGACTCGCCACCTCTGTATTCTGATGGGGCCGTCCCAGCTCCTTCCTCTGACCTCGGTCTACAATCGGCTTCATTATGTTTTGACGGGTCCTCCCCAGCGTCTTTACGTCTCAACGTGCGTCGATACCATGAGAAGATGCCTCCCATTTCAGGGCCACTTACTGAAAAAAAAATTGAAATTTAAAAATATGATTGTATAAATATACTACATAAATTTAATGTAACCATATCGAACATGTAGCCTATAGGCAGTGGCGGATTTAGAGGGGTGTTCAGGGGGGTCCTGCCCCCCTCCCTTTCGATGTCTAAAAAATCACTTGAAATTAGAATTTTGATAAGCTGAATAATACTTCTAAACAGTACCAAATGGCACCGTTTGTTCTCTAACATACCAAAAATTTCCGGGGCCCTTTAGCGGGGAGGTGAGGGTCGGCTTTGCATCTGCGGACCCCTTTCAAATAATCCTAGATCCGCCCCTGGATGACATATTGATAGATAAGAACACCGTCTCAATAGATAATATATTCAATGTAAAATAATTCGATCTTTTAATCCGTGTTTAAAAAATTACGGAAATAAGATCCAATATTCCTAGACAATCATAGCGTAAAAAAGGACGAAAAGCCTAGGGTATGATATGTGTTGCAATATGTGTTGCACCAGTAGAGTGGAATAAGTTGCCAATTTTTATTAAACAAATAGAATCACAAGAATCTTTTAAAAAGGAATTAAAAACTCATATTTTTAAGACATTTTATCCATTAATCTTAAATTTTACAATTTTAAAGAAACCTTGGATTTTTTACTTTTAATTACTGTTTATTACAATTAAGTTAGTTTAGCTCTTATTTATATAAAATATATCTTAACCATTTTTATCTATAAACTTCTTTGTATTTTATGTTGTACAGTCTATTGAACATTTTATGGATTTTAGACTTGAAATAAATATATTATTATTATTATTATATTCAATAAAAGGTTGTTATTCAATGGATCAAATTTTTATGCCAAATTCTTTTTTCGTTTAATGTTGTTTTATATTTTTATGCAATATTCTTTTTTTTTTCATTCAATGTTGTTTCACTTGTTCATGCGATAAATTTCTGCAATCAATGTTGTTTCTTTTTTTACGTAATAATTTTTTCTTTCAATGTTGTATCATTTTTTTATGCAATAATTTTTTCGTTCAATGTCCGTGAACACGGAATTGCGGGTAGACTTAGAGACGAAGGCGTTCATTGGCTAATCTCGTACGTGGAATCAAAGGAGTAATCGTCATGCCTAACGAATATTAGGCAAAAACTATCTCCCCAAGACCGATCTCTTGCCAGTGTAAGGCATGTTTTAATTTTTGCTTTTAGCATTTGCCCAGATAATTCAACTACAGGACACACGGCGACTCTCCCCCATGCATAGGCATCTCATAGAGGGAAGTTTGGAACAATCCCCCACCCCCCTTCCCGATTTGGATTCCACCAGTCTATAATGTAACGGCCTGGAGTTTGGGCAGACATTGAAGAACGCTGGTGATGCATCAATCATAAAAATGCATTCATCGAAAATCGCGAGATATGATGTTATATTTTTGTAAATCACTTCCCCTAGAAGGGAAGGACCAGACTAAAATCCATCGCTAAGATAATGACAATTAGTAGGACGGGTAGGCCTAAACAATAGTAAAACTAAACAAATTGCAGAACAGTAGAGGCATTGAATTGTAAAGTTCTATGAATTTACTTAAAACAAAGCATAACCATTGATGTACTGAAAACTCACATGCACACTATGCGGGAATTGCTGAGTTGTCCAACGGGGGAACTATCCAAGGAGGGGGGATTGTCCTGACACCTGTTTAGGAGTTATTCTTTTAAAAGATTGCAAAAAAGGAGAGAAAATAAATGTCTTTCAATGGCATAATTTATTAATTACCATTATCACCCAAAATATATAGTTTTAAATCTTCAAACATTCCTATATTTCCAAGACACCAAGACAGGAGTACGAATGATATCCAAAGAATGGCTGTACAAATTGTAGTAATTAGATTGTACATCATCAGTCTGATCCTCTAAAGTCTGTGCAAGTTCATAAGACATTTTGATACCCCAGTATTTTTTTCCAAATATTTATGAGATATTTCACATTTAGTGCATGAAATATTGAAACAATATTCTTTCCAACATGTCTTAATCAACCCAGAGAAAAACCTTTGTAGAATTCAATAGTTATTTTATTTTATTTCATTTATAACAAATGTTAGTAGTTTTTTGGAGGGTCACCATGAATTAACAGGATTCACATTAATAGTGCTGAGTATAGCGATACACGGTAGTATTGATTATAGTATTATCACATCGTTTAAATCGTGTCGATTATTAAGCATGACTAAAATAAAGTTCACACCAAAAGTTGAACACCACAGATTTTGAATGGTATAACTGAGCGAAGGAACTATTGTATTTACAAACGTGAAAGCCAATGTGATAAAAATACTGCAGATTACCCATGATCCAGCAGGGGAGGACCACGTTTCCAGAAGTAGCAGAGACTTTCGGCCTCTGTGAATTAGAATTAGAGGGTCAATGCTGACATTGGTAACAAGAAAATATTCCTCAACTCTCTTCAGCTCTAGTCATACCACATCTTAGCCATCATTAACATGTCTGCTCACTTTGACAAACATCCCGAATGTCACGCATCCATGCGCACACGTTATCGTCGCGCCTCCACTTCAAGAGATTAGCTAATGAACGCCTTCGTTTCTAAGTCTGCCAAAAAATCCGTTTTCACATTTCCGTTTGACCATTGAATGAAAAAATTATTGCATAAAAGATGAAACAACATTCAATGAAAAAAATTATTGCATGAAAAAACGAAACAACATTAAATGAAAAAATATATTGCATAAAAAAATGAAGCAACTTTGAATGAAAAAATTATTGCATAAAGATTTGAAACAACATTGAATGAAAAAAGGATATTGCATAAGAAAATGAAACAACAGTGAATGAAAAAATAATGCATGAAATTTTGAAACAACATTGAATTAAAATAAAAATTTATTGCATGGAAAAAACGAAACAAATTGAATGAAAAAAATTATTGCATAAAAATTTGAAACAACATTGAATGAAAAATTATTGCATAAAGATTTGAAACAACATTTAATGAAAAAAGGATATTGCATGAAAAAATGAAACAACAGTGAATGGAAAAAATATTGCATGAAATTTTGAAACAACATTGAATAAAAAATCATTGCATAAAAATGAAACAACATAAAATTGAAATAAAAATTTATTGCATTGAAAAACGAAACAACATTGAATGAAAAAAATGTTGTATAAGAAATGAAACATCGTTGAATGAAAAAAGAGTATTGCATAAAAATTTGAAACATTGGATAACAAAACTTTAAATTGAGTGGAAATACATTTATTGAATATTGCAACACATATCATGCCGTAGTGGCCTAGCTTGGGCTTGGAGAGGGCTTTGCAAAAAAAGGATCTGCCATTGGACCGTTATTCTTAGATTGACCCAGAGGTCAATTATTGAAAAAAAAATGATAGTCGGCTCCTGACTAAATCTCTAGTACCGTCACGTCGGTTTTCCATTCATAAACCAATCAAGCTGCAGTAACGTTCATTAAGCACTTGATCTAATGTTGCAATAAATAGATCAGATACAATAAAATGTCAGCATAATATCTGCGAAAGGTTAGCGACACAACAGAACAACCCCACAGCACTGCCTCACACCTATATTATTTCCTTATTTACTTACTTATCCTCTTCGAGCCATGATTTACATTAACATGAACCTAAACATGCACTAAATCACCATCTTTCAGTTAATTGATACATAGTNGAACCATAACATTGAAAAGACATTGAATAAACGTTTGATTTGAAAGTTGTGTCAACCTCAGATAACAATGTTATATCAACCCCACCCTGCAGGAAATTTGCCTGGATTTGTTTAGCAGTAGGACATGTTTGATGGCTAAATATATGTAGGGTATAAATGTATGGCCTTTAAGCTAAAATTTCCAAGGTGAAGATATATAACAAGGTCACAGTCAACTCAACCTGTCTACCTATAACAGGTTATCAAGAACTGTTAATTCCATCACATTTACAGCAACTTATTCATCCTAGTGTTTGCTGACCTTGCAAGCAATTCAGTTTATTGGAATGTTTTACTGAATAACAAGATAAGAAAATTCACTAGTTAACTAAAGACACAAAACAACTGTCACTTTTACTTTAAAACCATTTTGTTATTATTTTGATAAATTTAGTTACAGTATTGATAAACAAAGTATCACGTTTTCAATAATTAATATTTTAAATTACAATCCATAACTGCAAGGTTGTGTCATTGACCAAAATACAACGTTGAGTCAATGTGGCTGGATCAACGTTTATATTACGTTGAATTTAGGTAGATCAACGGCAATTCAACGTATCAACCTGTTTTCAACGTTGATCCAATGCAACTATGCCTGCTGGGATAGCAGTTCCTGTTCACAGACATTTTGTCTCTAGGTTTTTCGTTTGCGCTTATAGTTGTCATGACGACTGCACAAAAAAGGCCCTTGTGTAAAGAAACCACAGTCACCTAACGGCATAAATTTGTTGGAAACCACTTGGGCACCCGATATTTCGGACTATTGCTACGGGCAGGGGTGTAGCCAGGATATTCTTCTTGCTACAACCCTAGCTGTGACCATGACAGAATCCTGCCTTGGCAAAAGTCTACTTACATTTCTGTGATTTTTTACACTGATAGGAGACCGTTAGGCTCTGCAACTGATAGGCTCCGTTCTAGACTCACATATATAAGCTACTTGCGCTGTGGCTGGAAATTTTACTGATGCGCAAAACAGCTGCAAAAATTTCATGAGTCACAGTGAAAACCCTCTATAAAACGGGGAAAGTCCCTTGGAAGAAAAGCGAAGTCGTTTAGGAAACAGTACAGCACTGAAAATAGTAGTACTGCAAAAATTACCTTACCTACGCCGTGCGACGGATTTCTTAAAAGGAAAGAAAAGTCGTTTAGGGAAAAGTATAGCACTGAAAATAAAGAAGTAGTAGTCAAACGACATTTATGGCGACAACAGTCACCAGAGCTTATTTATGCACATGCGCATTCTGCACATGCTCAATTCTCCCGTAGAGAGTGGTAGTCTCAAATGAGATGCATGTCACGGCCTTATCCAATCGTGCGCTTGATTCATTCTATTAGCAAGCACGATACGATTAAGCAAGAAGTTATCTTCAGCCTTCAACTTCAATGTTCAATTCAGCAAATTTCATTGGCCTTTATTTCCATGGGAATTTTCTGGAAGTTTATTCTATCTGCAGAAACGTTATGTACAGAACGTTTACAACATTTTACGACGGAGAAAGTTGTTTTCTCCAAGAATGATAGCAGTTCCTGTTCACATACATTTTGTCTCTAGGTTTTTCGTTTGCGCTGATAGTTGTCATGACGACTGCACAAAAAGGCCCTTGTGTAAAGAAACCACAGTCACCTAACGGCATAAATTTGTTGGAAACCACTTGGGCACCCGATATGCCGATTTAATTACTTTAGTTTCAGACTTCCTTTTCAGTCCTTATTTAATCTTTTGGGTAGATACTGGTTTTGTGAATCTCTTTGTATCTGTCGGTATACGTCTAAAAAAACCACTACTGGTATGTAATAGATGTAAAGAGAGAGAGAGAGAGTGCATGGGAAACTTAATCATGCTGTAGGTCTTATCTGAAGCCTTCCACAGTTTCTGCAGCAACTTGTTGGTCACTCAGTTCGTTCCACTCGGAGACTGTTCTGATAAAGTAAGATTTTTTCTAACTGGCATGTTGCAGTGTTGCAAACGGTTACAGCGACTGTTGTTGGTACTATTTATAATGTTTCCAGTGTCAAAGTCAGACTTGCGCGTCATTATAAGCCAGTCTAGTCCAAAACGCAGACGCCGCCTTCCTTATCACGTATTTTTATTACTTGCAAAGAATTTGCAAGTCTATCGGTTGTTTGGGGAGATTCGGCCCAGGCAGGCAGTATATGATTATGCGGGTAGGCTGGGTCATGTCATATGGCTTGTGTGCCCCAAACATGCATGGTTAAAACGGAAGAGGCCGTTGAACGGCAGCCATTACCTCTTCGATGAAACACGCAAATTCGACGTTTTGACGTGAAAATCGTAACGTTCATTAAGCACTTGATCTAATGTTGCAATAAATAGATCAGATACAATAAAATGTCAGCATAATATCTGCGAAAGGTTAGCGACACAACAGAACAACCCCACAGCACTGCCTCACACCTATATTATTTCCTTATTTACTTACTTATCCTCTTCGAGCCATGATTTACATTAACATGAACCTAAACATGCACTAAATCACCATCTTTCAGTTAATTGATACATAGTGTAGAATAATCCACACATTGAAAAAAGCCCAAAATAAATATTTAAAAAGGACAATAAATCCCTTACAGAAATCTTATTACATAGGATACCAAATGCTAAACTTTCTCTCATCGTGACAGCGCGGGCGTCTCGATAGTCCGAAGGTTCATTAGTCCGAAGGTTCAGAGGTACAAAAAATGGAAATATTTCAATCAGTTTTTTAATCAAGGGTTCATTGGTCCGAAGATTCTATAGTGAACATTCAGACCAATGAACCTTCGGACTATTGCTACGGGCAGGGGTGTAGCCAGGATATTCTTCTTGCTACAACCCTAGCTGCGACCATGACAGAATCCTGCCTTGGCAAAAGTCTACTTACATTTCTGTGATTTTTTACACTGATAGGAGACCGCAAGGCTCTGCAACTGATAGGCTCCGTTCTAGACTCACATATATAAGCTACTTGCGCTGTGGCTGGAAATTTTACTGATGCGCAAAACAGCTGCAAAAATTTCATGAGTCACAGTGAAAACCCTCTATAAAACGGGGAAAGTCCCTTGGAAGAAAAGCGAAGTCGTTTAGGAAACAGTACAGCACTGAAAATAGTAGTACTGCAAAAATTACCTTACCTACGCCGTGCGACGGATTTCTTAAAAGGAAAGAAAAGTCGTTTAGGGAAAAGTATAGCACTGAAAATAAAGAAGTAGTAGTCAAACGACATTTATGGCGACAACAGTCACCAGAGCTTATTTATGCACATGCGCATTCTGCACATGCTCAATTCTCCCGTAGAGAGTGGTAGTCTCAAATGAGATGCATGTCACGGCCTTATCCAATCGTGCGCTTGATTCATTCTATTAGCAAGCACGATACGATTAAGCAAGAAGTTATCTTCAGCCTTCAACTTCAATGTTCAATTCAGCAAATTTCATTGGCCTTTATTTCCATGGGAATTTTCTGGAAGTTTATTCTATCTGCAGAAACGTTATGTACAGAACGTTTACAACATTTTACGACGGAGAAAGTTGTTTTCTCCAAGAATGATCCCAGTGGGCAAATTATGTTGTTTTAACGTTGAAACAACATTGAACCATAACATTGAAAAGACATTGACTAAACGTTTGATTTGAAAGTTGTGTCAACCTCAGATAACAATGTTATATCAACCCCACCCTGCAGGAAATTTGCCTGGATTTGTTTAGCAGTAGGACATGTTTGATGGCTAAATATATGTAGGGTATAAATGTATGGCCTTTAAGCTACAATTTCCAAGGTGAAGATATATAACAAAGTCACAGTCAACTCAACCTGTCTACCTATAACAGGTTATCAAGAACTGTTAATTCCATCATATTTACAGCAACTTATTCATCCTAGTGTTAGCTGACCTTGCAAGCAATTCAGTTTATTGGAATGTTTTACTGAATAACAAGTTAAGAAAATTCACTAGTTAACTAAAGACACAAAACAACTGTCACTTTTACTTTAAAACCATTTTGTTATTATTTTGATAAATTTAGTTACAGTATTGATAAACAAAGTATCACGTTTTCAATAATTAATATTTTAAATTACAATCCATAACTGCAAGGTTGTGTCATTGACCAAAATACAACGTTGAGTCAATGTGGCTGGATCAACGTTTATATTACGTTGAATTTAGGTAGATCAAAGGCAATTCAACGTGTCAACCTGTTTTCAACGTTGATCCAATGCAACTATGCCTGCTGGGATAGCAGTTCCTGTTCACAGACATTTTGTCTGTAGGTTTTTCGTTTGCGCTGATAGTTGTCATGACGACTGCACAAAAAAGGCCCTTGTGTAAAGAAACCACAGTCACCTAACGGCATAAATTTGTTGGAAACCACTTGGGCACCCGATATGCCGATTTAATTACTTTTAGTTTCAGACTTCCTTTTCAGTCCTTATTTAATCTTTTGGGTAGATACTGGTTTTGTGAATCTCTTTGTATCTGTCGGTATACGTCTAAAAAACCACTACTGGTATGTAATAGATGTAAAGAGAGAGAGAGAGTGCATGGGAAACTTAATCATGCTGTAGGTCTTATCTGAAGCCTTCCACAGTTTCTGCAGCAACTTGTTGGTCACTCAGTTCGTTCCACTCGGAGACTGTTCTGATAAAGTAAGATTTTTTCTAACTGGCATGTTGCAGTGTTGCAAACGGTTACAGCGACTGTTGTTGGTACTATTTATAATGTTTCCAGTGTCAAAGTCAGACTTGCGCGTCATTATAAGCCAGTCTAGTCCAAAACGCAGACGCCGCCTTCCTTATCACGTATTTTTATTACTTGCAAAGAATTTGCAAGTCTATCGGTTGTTTGGGGAGATTCGGCCCAGGCAGGCAGTATATGATTATGTGGGTACAACAACAAAAACGTTGACCGATGCTGAAAGCGGTGGCAAAAATGTTCGCCATTTACGAAGAAAGGGGTATCGACATGTTTAAAAACGACATTAGCGTACCGGGTTTAAGGTTGAAATACCTCTTTCGAAACGTAGGAGACGCATTTTACCCTTTTCGACGATAAGCACAGCCATTTTCACTACCTTCTGTAAAACGCTATCGTGGTCGGTCCTAGCATCATCTTCCATCTCTACCACATGAAGAATTAGACCTTTGCAAAGATATCATCGGGTACGACACCATTGCCCTGTACCTGTGGTGTTTGGTGCAACCCATGCCAACGGGCACGTTTATCCATAGACGCAAGAAGTCTGAATATACACGCCAATATTCTCGTCCACGCGGCCGAGAGGCCACGAGGTGGTTAGACTGGGATGCACACTCTACGGGTCAGGATATCCAGAATCAGTTCAACGGTACAAAAAAGCGCGTCGAGTGCCGTCGGCCACCAGTGGGTAGGTTTTGCCGAGAGACGCAGACCGTGTATCAATGCGAAGGCTGTACGATATTTCCATGGTCATCGGTGCACCAAAACAAAGATGGCACCTACAAGGAAATTAACGACACAAAAAGGTGATCAGAGAATATTTGACTAACGCCGCCGGGGTTGTTCAAAGCCGAGTGGGTCGGTGACGGTATCGTCGGTCTGTGTAGTAAGACGTACTACTGTGTTGGGGAAGACACCAAACTAAAATGAAGCTGGAAAGAAAGGGCTCAATAGAAAATGTAACGTTATAAACGAAGAAAAATACCTGGATGTACTAGTAAACAAACAGAGTGGTAGCGGTATCAAAAGAGGGATGCGTTTATTTCACAACACTATGTATTCTTACGTACAAATAAGAGATGCCTTCAGTTATTTCTTCTGTAGCAAAGTGTTGGATGACGGGGTATCTACCGAACCCTTTGATATCTAGTGTCATCGAATAAAATATTGTTGCTGCGAAGTTTAATTCTAACATACACTGTTCGATTTATTTCTTTTTGCTTGAACAAGTCTGAAAGTTGCACCTGTTGATCTCGCCCCTTCTCACTCAAATGGTATTGAGCATTAAGTTGCATTTGGCAATGTGCTGAAACATGCGTACACAAACCAAACAGAAGGAGGGGAGCACTCTCTGGGTCAAGATGACCCGAGATCATCTTCATTTAGGGATAAGCACAGTGTTAAAATTATATTAACACAATTGCAGTGTCACTTCTAACCTGCACTGCTGAATATATTTTCCAAGTATTTGCAGAGAGTTTTCTTGTTTGTTAACTGGTTTATTGAAGCCATAACGAGATTTCCAGTTAATTTGTCTTTGTGTTATAGCATTCTTAGACATTATCTATGCGCTTATAAGATACATGAGAATGAAAATATATCTTAATTTGGAATGAAAATTACGTTCTAAAATCAATTTCTTCATAAAAAAGTAGACTTTAAGTAAGATGAACATAATGAATCACGTTTGAAATTAACTAAGTGATAAACATCTGGATTCATAAAAGACAGTCACAAGCATAATTAGTACACCTGTGGACTATAGTATCGTATGGATTTCAAGTGAAAACAACGTACGTCACAAAAAGGCAATTCGACCTTCATAAAGAAAAATTAAATAAACAAAACCACAGGTATTTTAAATGGCTTGCGTAATTAACAACAGACTAGGACGATCTGAGTAATAGAGGGGTAAATAACTGTTTTTTTTTCTTTTTTTTTTTTTTTTTGCGTTAAGCTTATTTTACACGCCGTCTATCGTTTTAGATGTCCCACCCTGGACATGAGAAATCAGTTAAGTTTCCCAAAGGAATCTTCCGCGATTACTGTACGTCGTTCTCATCCACGTCCTCAAGTGATGGTACGTAGTTGATGCAATCTATAAGACCTTCCTTGTAGAACCCCTGTAACGCTTTCACGCGGAAGAAGTTCTGAAGCATTTTGATGGACTTGGCGCCGACCTCTCGTTCCACGATCTTCTCCTTGGTGGTTGTCCATTTGAAGAGACCCAGCACCGCACTGTGCTTCTTTTCCGTAATAATTCTCTGCGGGGCGATCTTGAAGTCCATCTTATACAACACGTACATGCAGTCCACGAACTGGTTGTCGTCTGACTTGCCGAACGCCACCATGCCGTAGCGAGCCCCCGAGTTGTCTTTCTGATTATACTTGAACTCCATAACCTTGTAAGACCATTCCTCTGCCCAGTGGATTCCGTTCATCTTATTTCGCATTTCATCATTTATTCCTGTAACATGATGGAAATAAATGTTATTATCTGTTTCATAGAAGTCTAGTAACGGCACAGTCTTAGCGAAGACGCACTTACTGAATCTCAAGAAATAAATGTTGAAGGACGTCCACTTTATAACTCGGAGGGGGGGGGGGGGGTTCTACCAGAAATATTGTTTTCATTAACGAAGTTTTCGGGTGTCGTCCTCCCTCGAGATGGCGTTTGAAATACTTTCTCTTTAATTAGAAATAAGGTTAATAAAATGTAATCATTATAAAAGAAATACAGAGAGAAAGTTAGAACGTACCTTCGTAGGCATCCTGCATGTGATCTAGGAACGGCGTAATGTTGGCAACTGGGATCCTTTTGGCTTCCATGACTTCACAGCCTTCCTCCCACTTGTTAAACAACTCCCCCTCCAGCTTTCTCTGTAGCTCTGTGGCATCATGCCTCGATACCTATGACGTAATAAAGAACCAAATAATTTTTTTATTGTACATATTTCGCATACGTTGCATATGCTGAGGTGTGACAGGAATGGAACCATATGGCCCATTTTCAGTGACTTATTATAAGTGCCACTTGGTCATGATCATTCGCCCCATTTACTGACCAATAGACTTGTGACCATACTCTGTACTAACCAGAGGGGACTTCCCTTTCTGACAATCTGTCATTCCTGCCGTACCGCAATTTCTCAAGTAAATTTCAACATGCAGTATACTATTATATATATACAATTACATAGTTTAACTGGCAAAAGGACCAACAGATTCATTTCTTTTGTTAATTAGTAAATGTCCTAATTTCAAATCACCTCACCTTGACGTTGTAAAGTCCGTTTTTTACTTTCTGCAAGGCTTTATTGCTTTCAGACGAGTCCGCTCCAGTGCCTTGTATTAACTCTGATGTCGACGGCTCGCCACCTCTGTATTCGGGCGGGCCGTTTCCATCACCTTTTAATTTCTTCGATTTTGGTGCCGATGGTTCGGTTCCTCTATATTCGGCTTCCTCATATTCTGACGGGCTAGGCCCAGCGTTCCGAGTTGTGTTTTGATCTCTGTCTCCATTCACCCATCGGCTCCATGAGAAGATACCTCCCATTTCACGACCACTTACTGAAAAAATTTTGAAATGTTTTAGCACAATTAACGTCAAACTCACCACTGTGCTAGCAGTAAGCCTATAACTCTCTTTACTTGAGTATTAATAATTTTTGTAAAAGAAAGGTGAAAAAGTTCTTTCCCAAAAAGGTTCAATTCGGAGGTTCCTGCCCCCCCCCTTTTCGGTTTCTGAAAAAAAAAAAAAAAAAAAAAAAAAAAAAATATATATATATATATATATATATATATATATATATATATATATATATATATATATATAAATCACACCAAAGAACGTATTTCCAGTGACATCTCAACTACGCTGATCTTAGCTGAATCATAGTTCTAAAGCAACGGTTTGCCTTAAAAAAAAAAAAAAAAAATCGAAGCTCCTGAGCGGGCCTTGAATACCACGCCAAAGGGCTTCGAATCCGAAGCCGGTCATTCCTAAAAAAATCCTCCCC
The DNA here is from genome assembly GCF_001039355.2 of Lingula anatina. Next base: position 297,322 of record NW_019773559.1, read on the forward strand.
CCCCCCCCCCCCCCCCCCCCCCCGCCTCTGATGCACCCACAATGCCTGATGGCTACCCACTTCCAAGGATGTTCCTCGTAACAGAGCCCTGTAGTAGCTACATCCCTACCAGAACTCTATATAGAGCGTACCATAGCAAAAGCTTACTTACATTTTATACGTTTTTCACTGATATGAGGCAGTTCGTCTCTGCAACTGAGGAGTTTCGTTCTAAGGCTCATACATATAAATATACTAGCGCTGTGGCTGGATGCAAAAATAGCTGCAAAATTTCCAGGTTTCGAAATGGAAAATGGAAAATCCATGGATATGATTGAGCCTGGCTTAGATCAAAGTCACTGTGATGAAACTAAAAGCGAAACGGGAAAAGTCCCGTGCGTAGGATGTCTTGGAAATAAGTGCTGCTCATGCATGCTAAATGTCACGTTGGCATTTTAATATTTAGGGGTCAATTTTGAAGTTGCACATCACAATTTATAACCCCATGCCACATATGCTATCTTAAAATACCTGAATATAAGAAAGGCCATGAAATCATCTCGTGTTCTCATTTAAGACAAGTCACTAGAGCCATGGGCGCAAGAAAAGGCACGTGTCCCCCCTCCCCTTCATTGGGTAAACAAAGCCCGATAGTAGATCTGCTGACTTCACTCCCTTTCCCTCTCGAATGATAAGCAATAAGTTGCATTTGTCAATGTGTAGACCCTTTATAGGCCCATAGAGGCATCAATTTAGCCAAAACATTGATAAGGTATAGGTCTATACATTAATTTATTATAATTGATCGTCAAATAGGCCCATATTCTGCATGATAATTTTACCTTTATAGTTAAAATGCAGTTGTCAGAAGTAGAGTGCGGTACCTGCATTTGAGTTTTGCTTGAAGTCACAGGTACATGTAGAGAGGTAGGCCAGCAAGTTTGAGAGAGAGAGAGAAATGAAATAGCTGTTTTCATAAAAAATAAATCCATATATTGCCCAGACATATATAAGTAGGCACAGCATGACTCAATCGATCAGTGAAGCTAAACTACATGTATAAATAAAACGACTTAAGAATACCACAATATAGTCTCACACATTGAAAATGAAAATGATTTAGCAGGCTACCAGTAGGCCTATAATGTAAAACGAATTTCTTAAAATCGCCATATAGGCTTATACCCCAGTGGCGGATTTAGAGGGGGTGGGGGGATCAGGGTGTTCCTGACCCCCTCCCCTTCGGTTTTTGAAAAAAAATCACACTAAATATTCCCCTCTTGGACTAGGAATTTTGACTAGCTGATTTATACCAAATTGCACCGTTCGCCCTCTAAAATACCAAAAAAAAAAGGAAACAAAATTCAGGGCCCCTCTGGGGGGGGGGGGGGGGGGGGGCTTGGCATCCGCGGACCCCCCTTCAAATAATCCTGGATCCGCCCCTGTACCATCTATACTGGTCCACTACTAAAAATGCCATTCTCCCATTCTCGACTGTCACCTTGACTGTTCAACTCAAAAACCACATAAAACTACGAAAAAATACAAAACCAGTCTACATGTAGGCCTACTATATTGGAGGGAAAAAAGACGATCAGGCTGATCAGCTGAGCATACAGGCTTTAAAAAATGATACCGTAGGGTCTAGGCTTTGAACAGGGTGGCTTTGAAATATTTAGCAGACTTTATGGGGCATACTATATGGCGATTTTAAGACAATAAACGTTCTTAATTGATTTTGATTTCGTTTTCACTATGATAAACAAGTGTGACAATTTAAAGTCGTTTTTAAATGTGGTTTGAGGTTGACTAATCAAGGTGACAGCCGCGAGTGATAAACCTACGGCAACAGTTCCATTATAAACACAAAATAATATGAAACAACCTCTTGCTTACTGCAACCATTTTAGATCAGCCATCTAAAAGTGAAAGAACGTGAATGTTAGTTGATTATCAGCAGAAAACAGTAGTGGGAAAAAACGTCCACGAATAGCTGGGGAAGACCGGCAGTGACGTCATTGCGCGGAAACTCTGTAGAGCGACCTTGAACCAACATGGCTTCCGCCGGCGACTGGTGCACAATAGAAAGTGATCCTGGCGTTTTCACCGAACTCATCAGGGGGTTTGGTGAGTATTTAACTAGCAGTGCGATCAAATAATTTTACTGATCCAAATACCATCATTTTATCCCCCTACACTGACGACCAATATGTCTTAATATCTCCAAATAATTTGCACTCTCATTCGACGTGCATGTATGCTTGACAACTTTGTGTCCACATTTTTGTTTCCAATCCATACCGTATAAACGAAATACTATAACTACCCCGTCGTATACTTTTGTTAAGTCCACATGTCGTTATGAAGTGAAAATTAAATCTGCTGCAAATACGACGTGTTTCTCATAGAAAAGTTGTATTTTAAACGCACATTTTTGTTCTTATCCTCATTTGTGGTAAAACTGATGTGTTATTGAGATCGTGTTCCTAGGTAGTTCCAAAAAACCCTATGCCACATGGGACGGTCTCACTTCTTGTTTTTACATCTGACTCTCTACATGTGAGTCCTTAATACCCCATAAAATGTTAACCAACTCCTGCCCTGCGCACAAAAGCTTTAAGAAGATTGATTTTATTTAACAAATAGATTAGGTGACTTTTCAGTAAGAGGAAAACAAGTTCAGTCTAGCCCAGAATGTAGTGAAATTGTCATGGCTAAAAAAGTATTCATAATCAAAAATTCAACCTAAAAAAGCATTTCAATACTATTTTCAATCAAAGTTTCATAAAGCCTCGAAAAGGATAGGTCAAGTTGCACCATTGTGTTTGGCAGTTGCTAGTGTTGACATCTAAAATTGGCTGAAGTATAAACACAGCCACATCATGTACGTGTTTGTCGTTACCTGAATAAATATAAATTTTCTTTCTAGGAGTGAAGGGAATACAAGTGGAAGAGTTGTGGAGTTTAGATGATGACAGTTTTCAAAATCTACGGTGAGTGTTCTCAGGTATCATTTATATTCTTCTGCAGTGTTTTGTTAAATGAAAGGGTTAACAGTGAGTATGAGTACACAAAATTTTCAGAGTTAATTATGTCTGTCAATATGATAACTGTGTCTCACAAGGGCTGTCTAGTTCTGAAATAGATTGAAGCTGTCTAGTGTGTGTCTATGTGCATGGGAGTGTTGTGGGATGTACTGTGTGTGTGTGTGTGTGTGTGTGTGTGTGTGTGAGTGTGTGTGTGCATGCACGTGCACGTACATGCATGTATGTGTGTGTGTCAATGCATGTGTATGTATATGTGTGTGTATGGAAATTTAAGTGTATTTTCTTGTTTTAAATCTACTTGAGAAGGATTTTTTTCAAATGATTTTCCAGCCCAGTGCATGGCCTGATATTTCTGTTTAAGTGGACAGGAGACACGGAGCCCTCAGGGTCAATTGTACAGGACAGCAGGCTGGACAAGATCTTCTTTGCTAAACAAGTAAGTCATTAGACAACAAGTAAAACAAGTAAGTCATTTGACAACAAGTAAAACAAGTAAGTCTCAGTATTAGAAGTAATTCATTAGACAACAAATAAGTAATTCACAGCATTAGACAACAAGTAAGTCATTGGACAACATTATTAGTCAACAAGCAAGTCACAGTATTAGTCAGCAAGTAAGTCGCAGCATGTAGACAACACCTAACCAAGTTATTCATAGCATCAGACAACTTGAGAAAGCCTGAACTTTACCCCAATGTCTTAATTTTCTGCTATTGTAATTTTTGTAGTCAAATTTTTTGCAATATGTATGAAGTAATCCAGCCTGAATACTTCTATTTACTAGCATGCAAACAAAGAAGTCTATGATACATTTGTATAATAAAAGCTCCCTTTCCTTTCATGTTATTGTATGTCTACGTCAGGCTCTTGTTTGCAAAAGTCTGTATGTAGCCAAATAAATAATGTATTGCCTATCCAATTATTTTCAACAAAGCCATTCTAGAACAAAACAAGGAATAAAAAATTGAATAAATAAAATAGGATTAAAATGTTTCAGTATATTTCTACAAAAATAATTGTTTCAGGTTATAAACAATGCTTGTGCCACTCAAGCCATTCTAAGTATACTGTTGAACTGTGATCATCCTGATGTAGAGCTGGGTGAGACCATCTCCAGTTTTAAAGAATTTTCACAGAGCTTTGATCCTCAGGTAGATATATGAACATAACCAAAATGATGGTATGGGAAAACATGATAGTTTTTAAAAGCAGTTTGCAAAAATGTGGTATGTTATGAATTTTATAAAAAAACTTTTAATTGTGAAGGTTTGTAGATAAATTGCAGTTGGTGGTTGTGATGTTTGAAACATATGAGGTATAAAATAGCATGTGTGCTTTTCTGCTTTTGTAGAATGTTGTCAGAATTGATTTATGCGCATGGGCTGAGTTGTGTACCCTCTCAGGGTTGTCTTACATGACAGTGTTTTCTTTTCAGTTAAAAGGCCTGAGCCTGTCAAACTCTGAAATCATCAAACAAGTACATAACAGCTTTTCGAGGTATTACTGATTTTTGTTCTGTAAGAATAAAAGGAAAATGAGTGAAAGTAGAAAGAGAATATTGTATTTGTTTTAAGGGAAAAGTGGACCTTGTGAGCCTGTTGTTACTACGATGTTACTTACTACAATGGTAGATCAACTAACTTTTCATTGGTAAACTATGTCAAGTATTTGTATTTTAAACTTTGCTTCAAACTTTTTTAGTTTGAGATTACTCTATTTGCAGACAACAAATGTTTGAATTTGACCAGAAGCTTGCGGGAAAAGATGACGATGTTTATCATTTCATAGGCTATGTTCCTATTGATGGAAGACTTTATGAATTAGATGGCCTAAAAGATGGACCAATAGATTTAGGTGAGCATTATATGAGTACAAGCAAAAAAGAATTTTTCAGTTTGGTTTTCATATAAACAGATTAATCAAAGAAATAAATTCAGTTTGTACATTTGTAATGTCAGGAGTGCATTTCAGAACAAAAAATGCTGCAGCAGTTTAATAAAACCTCTTTTTGGAAGATTTTATAGTGTGACTAGGTTAAACAAAAAAAGTTCCACCAAAACATGCAAATTTTATCTAAGACCTAAAAAATCTAAGTTCTCATTTTATCTGATTTATATTTCAGGTGCAATTCCAAAAGACACAGATTGGATTGTAAAGGCTAGACCTGAAATTGAGAAAAGGATACAAAAGTAAGTTTAGCAAATCGCAATCAATGAAAATGTGTAATTTGTAACTTTTACATTCAGAACAATGTGGTTGAGGGCAAGTGATGTTATCCTGTTAGTTGACACTGTGGCATGGAATTTACAACAGGGATCCCTGTCTTCTTATGATTGGGAGGAGGGGGGTGGTCTCCATCTGGAAGTTTGTCAACTTTAAATCTGAAGAAAAAAGATTCACAAATGGAATTTGCAGTAAAGGTCCTACAAGGATTGAGACTTATGGTAATGACTCAATCTTTTCAGTGGGCAAAAAATTATCAAACTTTCAGTTTTTCAGAATTTAATAACCACAGAATTATATCTTTAAATAGCATTTTACTGTATATAACAGAACTTTAGAGTAGCATGCTTTTTAATTATGTTGCTACCAGTCAATAAAATTGTTCTCATTTTAAGAAATTATGACTTAAAAATACAGTATCTAAAATATTTACAATTTTCCCAAATTGAAAAGATCAAGTAATTACCATACCTCTGTCAGCACTGTCTGTTCCCATTCCTGTATCTCTCCTGTGCACTTGAATTTATAATAAATATTATTTGATAGAAAATATCCATCACAGCCGACACCTTGAAGAATTGTGATCCACTGATCTTATATCCACTGATCCTGTATCCACTGATCTCATATCCACTGATCCTATGTCCACTGATTCTGTATCCACTGATCCTGTTTCCACTGATTCTATATCCACTGATCTTATATACATTGATTCTGTATCCACTGATCCTACATCCACTGATTCTATTTCCAGATATAATGCTGATGAAATTCATTTTAACCTAATGGCACTGATATCTGACCGGAAAATGATGTATGAAAGACAGCTGGTAGAGATCCAGGAAAAAGTCAAGGTATTTCCAGAAATATTGTTTTATTCCATGATATGAATTAAAGATTGAAAAAGAAAAAAAGGTTTCGTTTACTTTGTGAAAATGAGAATGTATAAAGAGTTCAAATTTGCCTCATTTGATCTCCCTGGGACTAAAAAGATAGAAATGTCAATATATATTATGAAGGAAAAAATATTTTAAAGCTTGGAATATACAGCTAAATGACACTTTGCAGATTTATCAAATAATGGCAGAAAGCTACCCTCTTACAGTCTTTTTTCATAAATCTCAGTTTTTAAAAAATTCTTTTTGCCTAACAATCTCCACAAATTCCTTCAAATACCATTCTGTATGTGTAATCAGATATGAGCTCTTTCCAAGGAATTACAAAATTCTGAGATTTTGAATTCAATTCTGATCGGTGCTGAGATGGATAAAGGTCAAATGTTGGGTCCTCGGATAAGAATTCTGAGATTTTTATTATATAACTGTGGCTCACATCTGTGTAATGTTGCCATTCCCTCTGCTTCAGGACGGCAGTCTAGACACAGCAGCTGCTAATGACGAGGTCCAGCATTTAAATGTGTTAATAAGTGAAGAGGACAGAAAGAGGGAATACTACAAGGTATGAGTGAACTTGATTGTGTTGTAATACTGTTCAATTCTATATTTTGTGTGGTTGATCTGTTTGCAAAAACAAAATATGCTGTTTGCAATAACAAAATAGGTATGCTTTTCATGGAGCTGTGTTAGTCATTACATTGATAAAGTGATAGTGGTATTGCCTGAGTGACAATAACATTGGAAATACTGTCGTATAATATTGTTGTATTGGTTGCATTTCAGGTGGAGAACATCAGAAGAAAGCACAATTATCTGCCTTTCATAATGGAACTGTTGAAGATTCTGGCCAAAGAGGGAAAACTGGTCGACATAGTAGAACAGGTGAGTGAAATTTGCTACTGGCAGTAGAAATTATCCCATAGCAGGGCTTCTACTGAGTTTTGAAACTTGGGTGTCGTATCACACCCAGCTGAAAAAAGGAGGTCATTTCTAAGATACCAGATTGTATTGAGTCAAAAGTGACTTTTTCATCAGTGGGCATTGAGGACACTTACAGTTGAATTTTAAAGTCAAGCTAAAGCAATCCTAGTATGTGCAGACATGAGCTTTTGTTTTTTAGAAAAAGCTCCAAACCTTTATTGTGGGGATAAATCTGGCAACAGTAGACAATAGCAGGAAGCATCAGAAGTTTAGAAATGATTTGAAATCTGCAATTTTGCAGAACAAAGCTCGTGCCTGTTTGTGTGCACAGAAACTGGAGGGAAGAGCAGGCGCATTTCTTTTACACCTAGCTTTAGTTCTTGTTAGCTGTTTTGACATTGCTACTTTCTTCACACAGGTAATGATATAAGCCAGTTGGCTAAAAGCTATGTTACGTGTTCATATGTTATACAAAATTTAGAGGGGTGAAATTATTTTATCAATTTAATCTTATAATATTATTTCAGGCCAAAGAAAGACAAGCTGCAAAAAGAAGGAAAATAGACAAAAGTTCCAGTGAAACAGAGAGCAAATAATAGTTGTAAAAACTTCTCACATTTGGACAGATGAGCTGATAGTTTTGAAGGAGTGTAGTCTTGCAAAAGTCAAAGAGCTGGAAGATTATATCTGCCACTGACATACGGGTCCAATCCTTGCTTATTGGAAATAAATGGAGAACAGGTGTCCTGTTTAAGCCATGGGTCCAAGTATCAGATTGTGAAAAAGCAGAGAATGTCTGTTCTGTTGGATGTTGGATGCTATCTGTTAGTATTGTTGTTATAAGTAAACAGGGTAAAACAATGTGAGAGAGAGAGAAGAAAAAGATGTAAATTTATTTGAAAGTTCATTTCGGTAGGTCTGGAAGGTCTTGAATATGTCTAACTGGAGAGAATTCTGAGGATCCTTTTGTGTTGACAAACTACACACCCATTCTTTGTTGTTTCTTTATTGTATGCAGTTGTATTCACATTACAGCTAATAAAAAGTTTTTAAAGACAATCTCAAATACGCTGTTGGTATTTGAATAAAATAAACAACTGATGATGAATTCCATATTTACACTTTTATCTTTTTTTTTTCACTGTTCATGATTATACCAAGAAAAAATACATGATCACGTGTTATTCAAAATTCTACATTACAACCCTCCCCCTCAAATAAATAATGAAAATTAAATAAATCATTGCTTATCATTCCTGTTTTTAATTCTACCTATCTGGCTCATTATCAAAATCAAAATGGTGCAAAAGCAATTATTCTACAGTGGTGTGTTATAGAAATTCCTCTCTTTTTCATTGCAGCAAGACCTGATAGATGGCATGTATAAGAGTCCTTCTGTAGTGCTGATCTTTTTATATCTTGACTGCTGAATGACTTCTTTTTTAGGATGAATTATTCACAATTTATGGTTTTGTCACAAATAACTTGACAAAACCCACAGACAATTTCACCGCTTGAAACTTTCTAGAGAGTCAATGAGCTGTTTAGTTTTCTCTAGCTGATCATAAAGTTTTTCAATCTGAAAGTACATAAAGAAAATTATTTTATGTACTGCAGCTGTTAAGTACAACAAAGAAAGGTCTCTCTTCTCACAGAGCAGAGCATTTTATATAGAGTTCAAATACTTGTTTTGTTAAAATGCAATAATTAGTAAAAGACGACATTTAATTCTCTAATGGCATTAAAACATCCCACTACATCAACTTTTGAACTTCCTATAGATAACACAACTTGATGCATTGTTTAAATTTTATTTTTCTCCCTTTGTAACATACCCGTGCATATTGCCACAGTGTAAAATTTGACTCAAGACTGTGAGCTTGAAATTGTTAAGAAATGAGCCCTAGTTAACCTATGGGTTTCAAAGCCAGGCATGTAGGTCTGGGGTAGCGCTAACACTCGCCAATTTAGCCAAATGCTAAAATTGACTTAAAATGGCTAAAGAAAAAGGGCTTGATTTGACATGTTTTAGCCAAATTATAACCATTTTAGTAACAAATTGACAAAAATGTGGTGATTTGGCTAAGCGAAAAAAAAATGCTAGCGCTACCCCATTAGGTGTATCTACCTTAGAAGTATTGTTTGTTCCTGACATAGTGTCTTGCAACTGGAGCACATCTAGTTCTTTGTGTATTTGTCTCTGCCTCAGCCTCATCTCACTCCACAGTTTGTCTGTGTCTATCAGCCCCTGAAGGTCAAACATCACAGTAACTGACAAGCATAGATTGCAGAGCAATGAATAGAATGAATAGTGAATTATGTTTAAATATTTGGGTTACAGGTAACTTGTGCACTATTTTGCAAATTGGGCTAGAGAAATCTAGTTATCCTTCCTTTAGTTCTCTCTACTGAATCAGAAATTTATATAAAGAGATGTAACTTTTTTGGTTCTCACAGAAAAAATCTCATCCCTGTATATATTACTTAAATGACAGCTTTGGAGCCAGTAGCTGAGGCACACATCTGCAATATATGCATGTGACTGAAGATATTACAATTATCAATTTTAATATATATATATATATATATATACTAGTACCGTTACATCCATGAACATGACAATGTCATCTCTGATCACCCTCCTGATGCTGCCAGAAGGGATAGCAGACCCTGAGCCACAGAGTGGCTTGCCTCTACTGGCCAGTAAGACATCCACCTCACTGGACCTGGTCAGTGCCTTCAGAGTGGACGCACACGGTTGGAGTTTCTTGAAACGCCCAGGGTCACTAACCAGAAAGTACACTGGAATATGATATATAGGCCTTATAAATGACAATTGCTATCTGTGGCTGTCTTAAAGCCAGGCTTGTGTTTGCATTGGCTGAATTAATGACTTAAACCACAATTTTAAGGGAAAAAACACTTGTTGCTGTTTATAATGTGGTGTTCCCCACAAGTGCTGATTTCTACAATCTCACCATGAAATAGCAATTTAAGTCCTTCATTTAGAGATCACAATCACAAACCTGTCGCTGGAAGCCACAAGTGGCAATTTCATTTATAAGGCCTGATAGTGATTTGTATATGTACAGATATATGTAGAAAGAAAGAATTAGAAAGGGCAAATCAAGATCTAGAAAGCAGAGCTCCCTTAAACACTCCCCTTTCTTTTACTGGGAAAATTGAGTTTATGAGTTGGATTTTTTAATTTTCAAAATTCAATATCTCTCACTTTGAGAACAAATTGCAAAGGAAATGAATTAAATGATGAAGAAGGAGAAGAACAATACGAAAAAAGTACATAACCTGTTAAGTTAACCAGAACTAACTAGATATATACAATAGCAGGCTATTCTATGTATTAAAGATACTTCAAGCAATGTCCAGGTATATACAGGTTGGATATGATTACAAATCTAACAACCTCGAGCTTTGCCCTTGGTCAGTTCCAGTTCAGTTCTGAGAGCTAGGGCTTCGTCTCTGATCTTCAACACCAGTTCCATGGTCTCTTCTGCACTGGTATTTTTATACTGGACCTGCAAGACAGCCATACAGTGTGCTGGTTACAACAGGGAACTAGTCAGGAAAGGTAGTATATATATATACAGTTATATAAACATANTGGTGCTATTGACAAGAAGTCTGAAAGAAAATGCTTCCATGGCAGGAAAAATAATAAGGGAAGATACTAAAGTAAGTGGAATTTAAATTTCTTTGATTCTAGCTTTCTTAAACAGTATTTATTGTTTGAATAAATATCATGCAGCATGGGAAAGAATGACCCTGTCAGTGTGAAAGATAGATTAAGACTAAAGAAACTTCAGTACGTATGATAGATCCGTTTAATAATGCGTGTGGAGGCAGGGAAACTATCAGGGAATTGAGCGGCTTGCTTTTAAGCCGAGTCGGCCATATTAAGTCAGCGGATCTGTTAGTCTGCAGATCAGCTGTTCTGAATGCGCTCTATTTTGTTGCAAGTTTACAGGCACTACAAATATGTTTTGCCTTGTTTAAAATGATCTTCCTATTAGTTTATATTTTAAATTTTCTAAAATCCATCCATTCTTCAGAAAATTGGAGAGTCACACAAGCTTGCAGACACAAACTTTTCCAAGTTAAAAGTTGAAAGTGAGCGCTTGGAGGCTCACACAAAGACGTCTTGTAACTGGTGGATATGGATCATGATTGTACTGGTCATCTTGACCTTCCTATGGATGGTCCTGTTTATGAGGATGTTTCCCAAGAGATGACCTCTTAGTCCACAGCTGTAGGCTAGTATTAGTGTAAGCAGCTGCAATTCAATTAATTATAGTATTTTTACAGTTGGTAGAGTTAACTTTTGTGGTCATAATCAATGAAATCAGAAAGTTCTGTAAAAATCTTATCGAGTCTTTACCACTTTTTTATCATGTTTGAGAATAAAGAGTTGAACTCCAAAGCTGAAAGTCCATTGAGTAGGTACTTTTTTTCTGTTTTACATGCAATTCATCCAAAACGATATTTGCACAAAGTAACTATAAATGTTGGCTTTCTTCTTCCCAAATGTGCCCATAAAATAAAGCCCAGGTGCTGAGCTATTGAATGCCCCCCCAATTAAGTGTGTATCAAAGTGTACTTCTTGTCTTTACACATGAAAAAAAAAACAAATGACAAGACTAAGCACCTACTTAACATACTTCCAGTTTGGGAGTTCAATCCTCCTTACAAATGCTCACTGAAGGAATTTCAGGAAATTTATGGCAAAATCATTCTTTCCAGGCTCTAAGTAGAAAAAAAGTGTCAAAAAGAAAGAACCAGATTCAAGACCTAGGGTCCCCTCAGCAGTAGATCTGTAGGTTCCTCAAACATAAACAGATCCCACCTTTGATAAAACCTTTATCACCCCAGAAAGACCTGCAGTTTAACAGTTACTAAGACAAATTGTTTACATCTTACATTCACATTAATATGTATTATTTATGAAATAAAATGTATCCCGTAGTTCAGATTTAAGTTTTGGATTTTATTTTGATTGAATGCTGAAACAATAATGGCTCAGAGAGGTGTGGGCTGCTTCAAAGTTAAGGACCAACAGCCACTGCAACCAGTCCATTTTGAACTGCTAAGCACAGTAGGTATTTTATTTAATCCATGAGGCATGGCATGACACAACACACTTTTAATAATAATTTCAGACAATGATTTTATTCTGGAATCCTTATCATAAAGATATCTTGATACCATGGATTACAGTTACTCAAGCTAAAAGCCTGGGAACTTCATCTTACATCCTTTGATATCTTGTATGTTATAGCAAGAGGCACAGTCAGAACATGTCATAAATGGCCCTGCCCTGAATTTAGACTTGTCAACAACAAAGAGGTTATAGGAAAGTACCCAGAGTGGTAGGCAAGTCTTGCCTTCTGATGCGCACTAAAATGGGGCATTCCTTATTTCAGCACCTGTGCTATATTTTATGAAGAAAGACCCAGTATGAAGTTACTCTGAGCAAAAATTATTTTGAGTATACTCTATATGCAAACAAAATGAAATGTCAAGACTAGCCTACCACTTGTGTTACATCTGATCAACCCCTCCTGGACAAGTGGTAGTGGTGGCAAGCATTTAGATCCTAGATAAAGGTCAAATGTTGCAATCAAAGTAAGGTTAAAATCTGTACATGTTGCATTACTTCTAAATATTTGTCAATGACCGACTTATTTTGTTAGAGAACATAATGAAAGTAACCATATTTTCACTTGATATGCTAGCAAAAACAAGATATCTTAGCAGATTTATTATGTGCACTTTTCTCCAACATGACAGTGGAGAGACTCGCCACGAATTAGTCTCATCAGTGAATATCTAGTGAAAAATCAATCTGTGACCCTGGTAGAGGACATCTCGCATTTGGGTAAATAAAAATGAAGGTATACTATCCAAGTTTGAAAATGTCTCATGTCTTAATTTCTGTCTACATATCCTGCACAGTTACAGGTGCTCTCCACCCCCCCCCTCCCCCAATTCAGATCTTCAAAACAAATTATATTTTTATATATACAGTTATCAATATGGGAAACAATTTATTTAGAATCAACCATAGCATAAAACGTCAATCCAAGAGCAGGGAGCAGCCAAACAATGGTTCACGAGCAGAAGATCACTTTTCATTTCAAGGAACATATGTTTTAGGAGGATAGGATACCTTTTTAAGTAAATAGAATATTGGCGTAATCATAATCTTGGCACCAAACTAACATAAGATAATCCAAAAATAACTCTTACTGTCACAAAAATGTACCATTTGCTTCTGAGCAGTAGTGATTGAAATATTTTATAAATATTATATATTACATGTATATTATATATGTTATATGTATACTTCAATTGAAGCCACAACTCATATTAATGTGTCAATATCATATTGCCAATTAAGCAAGAAATAAAATTTTTTAATTGGTTGTATATTCTCTCCCTTTAGAATTCAAAGAATTGACAAGAAGTATCTAAAACAGTATGCTCTAGTTGATGAGCCAAACTACTTCACATTGAAAAATTAATTTTGCTATAATATAAGTATTGCATGTTTATGATTGGTTTAGATATAAATTTGCTTCTGGTGAAAACAACTAGTATAGCCAGAGCTTGTCAACAGAAATAAATCAAGGTCAGTCCTCTCAAAAATCCAGGACAAAAAAGTTATATTTCCTGCTGCCTTTGTGCATGCTACACCAATATTTCTTTCTTCAACATGTCTAATAGTACAACTATTTTCTGTCTAAATATCAACAGTTCTTCACTTCTCTAATTTTAAGGACATTTTTTCAAGGTTGCAACTGACTCTCACCATTTCCCTATGTGTATAATCTTTACTAAAAACCCATTTCCTAAAAGTATGAAAAAAATGGGAGAGATACAAGATAACACATTCTATTCAATAAAATAGTTACTACTACAACGACAAGCATACCTGTACCACATTACACGTACAACACTAACGCTGTTCCCAAAAAATACTACTACCAAAACTGTAAATAACAAGTCCAGAAATGATTCTGTAGATAACTCATAGTTTGCATAGGACTGCTTCAAAAATCCAGATCTGTTGAGTTTGTGAATAGCATTGCAATCTAGTGTTGATAGCTATTCATGTGCTTAACCATAACCCAAGAAATTTATTTATCTACAATTAAATGTCCATGAGCTACTTAGCACTAAACAGTGAGATGAAATTCACTATCATATATGAATATGACAAACAAGAGTCACTGAGAGTTATGGAACTGTGTAAAGTTACTTTATTGGGAGTATTATGTTTGAATATTCTTTTGTAACAACATAAATTCATAATGAAAAACTTCTTCAGCTAAAATTGTACTTTCAACATTATAACTCTTAATGCTGATTATCAAAGAGAAACAAAGTGTGAAGTGTTATGTAAAAAGTACACACACAAACACACACACAGAAGAACATTTATCTACTCCAAGAAATTATACTAGTGACTATACTATGGCTAACCCCTTAAATGTGGACACTGTCTTTCCCACTCTCTATTTTAATGTCCTATTAGTAAATGTTTAAATGAATGTTAGCAAAGCAGATCTCCATGTACTTGCATCTACATTGGGCACATCTGAGAAAATATTTTTACCTTAATCCATGAGCAATTTCACAACATGATTCAAAATTGATTGCAAAAAAAAAAAAATAATAATTATTATTAAATTACTGTGTCTTGTCAATCAAATTTCTGACAGTATGTCAATCCTAAAACAGAGATAAACATGACACAAATCAAAATGAAGAACTTCTACTACATTGCACAGAAAAAACATGATGTCTAAATCAAACTCTTTATAAGGAAACCCATCACAGCTATACAAAATACACAAAATATAAGCAAAATAAAAAATACAAAAACCCAAGGGATACTAAATGACTTATTGGGATAATCAGTTTTTCATTAAAAAATTAAAGCTCATCATCTGAAATGGGATTCAACAAGTGCTGGGCTGAATCCAATGATTCCATCCCATTGATATTAGCTTTGACCACCCTGCTGTGCCGAAGGATGACTTTATGATACCGATGTTGTTGCCTGCATGCAAAAATTGAAAATACCCCTGCTATAGTGGCAACAAATACAATCATAATAGCATCTGAAAAAAGAAAGAAAAGACATTTAGGTAACATAAAATGAAATTCAAGAACAGCTTTTCCATTAAACTTAAAATCAAATACAGCTTCTGCAGTCCAATGATAGCAAATATAACTTTAAACAAATTATTCAAAAAGTAAATGATATTTCAATGTCAAAACATTAAATAGTCGCATATAAAACCAGAATTATGTCAAATGTGTTATTGAACTCAGTTATATATAACAGTTTATTTGAGATCTAGGACCCCATTTCCATACCTAGTTGATCTAGCAAGATCAACCCATCTCCAAGGGGATTCACCCTAAATTACATTCAGCTTACTAGTAATCACCTTAGATGTCCAGCATGACTACTGAAGCTCTTAAACGATAGTTATGTACTGCCTAATAGCTTCAGTAGGAATGCCAGACATCAGAGCTACTTAAGCTGGGTGCAATTTAGCAAGAAACCCCTTGGAGATGGGTTTATCCTGCTAGATCAGTAGGTATAGGAATGGGGTCTAGGACATAAGACCCCATTCCCATAGATTTTAGATCGATCTATCCCTGTGGGGAGTCTCACTAGATTACTGTCAGCTTAGCCGGCTTAAGCGTCTGTCCCGCCTACTAAAAGCTGTAAGGGGGTAATTAACTATGGTGCGCGCTCCGCCAACTGCAATTTAGCGTGATCCCCCAGGGAGTTAGGTCGATCTAAATCTAAATCTCTGGATCGATCAAAATCTCTGGGAATGCACCCTAAGAGTTTGCATGCTCCCTTTGACTAGACTTGCAAACAGCAAAACATGGTTTCGTATGTCCTACTCGAGATGAATTACCCGGTGGTCAATTATTTCTACAATCCCATCTTTGCTGTCTGGGGACTATCATAACCATCATACAGTAGCCAGCAATTTCAAAGGGTGTTTTACTTTTAAAAAATGGACCTTTTCACCCCTTTAGTTGATAATAGACATATTCCCGCACGAAAACGCAGTAGATACTCTAGCGCAGTAGACTACTGCAATCATACTGCAAACATGCCTCAAATCTGCTTCGATTTGGGAGCTAATTAGCATATTTGAGACATGCTTCTGTCATGCTGCTAATCTACTGCATTAATGCTCCTCTCTGTACAAACCTATGTACTTTTTGGAGTAGAATTTCAGTACGCTATACTGCATTTCTACTGCAAATATGCTCCACACCACTACTGCGTTAATGCTTCTTTGCTACTTCGATACTACTGCATTTTCATGTGGGATATATAATAGACATGGCTTGCTGTTAATCAAATTCTGGTCTAGGGAGTAGTTTGCCCCTCTCCTGGCCTGTCAAGAAACGAGTATAATACTAACATGTCAATAAAGTTGTATCCATGCTGGAATTGGCTCCTGTGAGAAGATGGTTCACATTGTCTAAGCTTCCATTCACTGGATTACTTGGTTTTATCTCTAATAACTTGCACATTAGAGGGTAGATGTCCACATTGTTAAACTCTTTTGACAAAAAACCTTTTTTAAAAGCAGGTCCATGAGCTATAAAGTAAGGATGCATATCCCGAAGGCTGTTGTTGTATCCATGTTGACCCTTAATATCTGAAAATAACACAAGGTATTCTCTTTGAAATTGAATGTTTAAAGGCACTGACTTCATGGAATTTTCCTGCCAAAATGAATTTTACTAGGGTAAAGAGGAATTTTCTCCTATTCACAAATTATTGTTTGACCTGCCTCCGTACTTGGATTTGATGTTTTATTCTATTTCTAATTTAGAACTTAAGTTTACAAATGACAGGCCAGTCAAAGTAATGGCATCTGCTGTCACACCACTTGACTTTTTTTCTGTATTGTGGCCATACCATGTACAGTATAATACAGATGTTGCAAGCTGGCAATGGCTACCCAAGGAGGCTGAGAAGATGAGCGCAACTAAACATCAAGGTACACTTCAGATTTACTGTTATATAAAGGGTTTTATTGCCTTAAGAGTCTGAATTGAGGAAATGTAAGAAGCTTTACAGGACATAAATATGACTGCTGAGGATTTTCAAACATGGGGCGAGAACTTCTAAAATTAATTTTGGCAGGAAAATCATGGATCGACCCTTTACTCCCCAAACCTTTTCTGATATCATAGATTTCCTATCCATTAACCAAGCAATAAGTACTATCAATGAGAATGTGTTAGACAAGGTTGTACATCTACATATTGTTAAGGAAAGAGCAAAGTAAGTATACTAGTACATTCTTTTACCTAAAATAAACATCAACTATAACATTCAGACCCAGCTTTCTAGAAATTATACCTTGTTTTAAAACAGAGCAATCAAAACTTACCCAATTTTTGTGAGGAATTAGGAAAAAAGAACCATCCTAAATCTGGTTCCACCACAATAGGTTGTATCCTTCTATTGTGTTTATAATGATAATCTTCAGGCACATCTTTCTTTAAATATACATGCAGATGTGGTGCCTTTGACAAATTTTGATAAACTTCCTTTTCTTTCCCTGAATATAAAAGAGAGATATATTATACAAATTTAGACATTCCCAGTTGGGATTGAAAATATCAGTTCTTACTTTGTTGTCATTTTAATTACAACAGTCCTTGATATTTAGGCAAAGGGTAGTGCTGTAGGTTACTACTGGTGCTTTTGACACTGGGAGCTGGAAAAGTTAATCCGACTCATTTTCACATTTTTATAATCACTGAATCAGCTATGGTAAAGATAATTACCCCCTAACAGCTTTATTAGGCTTGACAGACATTGAGGCCGGTTAAGTTGATAGCAATAAAGGGTACCGGAGGAGACGGATTGTGCCAGAAGTGTCATGTAGTGGTGTAAGACATGAACCTGAGTGGTCATTTTTAGCTGGAGGTGAATGGGAATGAGGGTTTTATTGAGAAAAAAGCAGTTATTTTAACAACACAAAAGATAACAGAAATAATAGGAGCATGATATGAAAATGTGTCACGGAATTTAAAGGCGAAAAGCCATACTTATCATATTCAAACTTAATGAGAAATGTAAGTCTATCATTTTTGTCTATTGTATGGTAAATTTTAGTATTACAATTAAAACAGGAAAATGGGTGCTTAACTGATTGTTTGAACCTACATGTATCTTAAACTCACCTTCAACAGGTATTATGTTACCAAATGCACCATATCCTACAGCCTGGTAACAAGCAGGGTCTGCATATTTATCAAGATATACAATTTTTTCATCTGACACTGTTGTCATTCCATGATCACTGGTAAGAATAATATTTGTGGAATCAAATAAATTTTTTCTTTTTAACTTCTCTATAAGATAGCCTGTGGCACTATCTAAAAAGGAAATCATATTTGTCACATTTTCAGATTCAGGTCCAGAGTTATGTCCAGTACGATCTGGTTCATGGTAATATAGCAGTCCTAAATTAATAGGCTCATCTTCATCAAGAAACCAATCCACTATAGTATCAATTCTATCCTGAATACTTGTACTCTGGTTATAGTCCACAAACTTTTTTGGGAGTTGTCCATCGACTGGGACTTCAGAAAATGGCCACATCATGCTACCACTATACCGTTTGCTGCTCTCTTTTTGATTTTCCAGCCAGATGGGCATATTAAGTTTATTTGACACCCATTTTTCAAAATTCTTAGCCTGTTCAGCAGTACTTGCGTCTTTTAAATATACACGCTCTTTGAATACCGGATCATACATAGTGTTTCCAACAATCCCATGACTTTCTGGATATAAACCAGTGACGATAGTGTAGTGATTTGGAAATGTTTTAGTTGGAAATGCATTTTTTATCCATTCTGCCTTGACACCTTTTTCGATGAGGTAGTCGAAATTCGGTGTCGGTGTTCTTGTTAGATAATTCCAGCGGAAGCCATCGTATGACACAATGAGTAGTCTTGGTATATCTTCATGACATATGACTGATGTTATAATAAGTACTGCGTACAACAAAACTAATACCGTTACTTGAAATCTTTCCATATTCCAGTCATAAATGATCAAGCACCTGCTTCTGTGTCAGAAAGGGTAATCTTGGCATGTGTACTAATCAAGACGAGACCATATTTAAGTTAGTTGAACAATTAGTAAAAGCATACAGCTGTGGCAGTGGGTGTGAATGGCCTATCAAGTGTTTCTGAGTTTCCATATTTTTAAAATTGGAAATCAATGAATTGTGAAAAACTTACCAGAGAAAAAAACAGAGACATATATTTGTATAAAAAAGATAATGGTTGCTAAGTATGTTATTCATTTATATTAAAGGGATAATAAAACTTTGCATGAGATCTTTATTTCACAATAAAAACATTGTAAACAACTCATAGAAATATAATATATTCTGTTTTACCACTAAAACAGCAGTTATAGCTATTATTCTGATATCTGACCTTGTCATCAGACCTCGTGACCTCCATAGATGGCTATATACTCTGTTATAATCTCTTAAGAGATTATTACAAAAAAAAAAAAAAAAAAAACTTATTAGAAAAAAAAAAAAAACAGGGACTAACTTTGAATGTAGAAATGGATTCAATAACCATTGGTAAATATGGGAAAATTGTTGTTTACTCCAGGAAAATTCATTTTTTGGCCAAAACAAAAAGTTATTATCCCTTTAATTTAGAGAAGAACAAAAAACTGATATTGTGACATTTTTTGATCAACATTATGTTTTACTTAACTTGTACATACTTTGAAATGGTGAACAAATTTTAATTTTAAATAAAAGGTGTTTCTGGGTGCATTCACAATGAATCTATATAGTACTAACTACTGCCCTCTAACTCCACAGGGACTCTCATACAATCAGTTAAGGGTGCCAAAATTCATATTTAACAAATTATCCAAGGGTAAACGGCATTTCCCCTGATTAACCTACCTTCAATCTTTCTTTCCTGACTCTTGCCATGATTCTGTAACAATTTGGGAATAAGCCCAAAAATTAAACTTGCACATAAGCAGAGGTTTCCCAAATATGCCGTTCATTTCCATTGATAAGACTTCCAGGTATCACAAGACTTTCGCAGACAGTCATGCTCTTTTTAAACGGTGTCAAGATGGCTGACTACTGAGGTTGGACATTTTATGTTTGAAAAGTTTCAGATAAGTTCGACATGAAGAGATCCATGCACTAAGAATGCATTTTTTAAAAATCCTACTTTATGTGGTTTTAATACTCCTTTTGGGTTTGCAATGAGTAGAATACAGAAAGGCTGGTGATAACTATACGAGAGGCATGTTAATTTGTCAATTTGATTGCATTTAGTAAGTGAGAGCCCCTATAGAGTTAGTCCACAGTAGCTTGTCAGATAGATTCATTGTGAAAATGCACCCCGATTCCCCAGGACCTGAGCAAATTTTATAAATCTACACTGGAAGCCCCCCCTCCACCCCCCCCCACCCCCCCAAAAAAAGTATTACCAAGTAATCACAACTGTTACAGTACTAGAAGCTGGTGCCAGTTAATTTTCTTGAAAGCCTTACTTCTGACTTCATCAGAAAAGAGGTAAAATAATGTTTGTTGTTCAATTGAACATTTTAATTTTTACTTCCTTAAAAAAAAAAAAAAAAAAAAAAGAACATTAAAATCACTCTAGTTGTCAACCATGCCAATTTTCATGGTATCATTTTTAGTTACAAAATTTTTACTCAAAAGTAGGACCCTGAGTTACAAAGTTTTTATTTAAAAGTAGGAAACTGATCACTATCTCACACCATACAATAAAGTAGTGAATCTGTCAACTACGCTTGGCCACCATATGTGCAAAAACAAGTTGGGTGGTACATGTAAATCATTAACAAAAAAAAAAGGGAGTTTATGCTCTAAACATGATTATTTTTGTTGCAGTACTATTATGTTATGTTACAAGGCATGTTCTCGACACTTAATATGCTTCTTTAATGCATTCTGAGCAGACAAAATTTAGTCTTGGTCTAAACAAGGAATTCTTATTCCTTCATTTAAATTGGTCTAACGTTATCATCTTTTTAAATTCATTCCTCTTTTTAAATGTGAATTAATGCTAATAAAAAATATTCTTTACTTAACATTATTGGCTACACAATCAGATTTGAATTTCTAAAGCAAACATATACAACAGCATTTCAGTTTTTTACTGGTATGTGTAAGCAACTGCAGTTTAGGGACCAAACCACAGCAGGCTTTAAATGTATATTTCACTAATTAACTGGTGGTATCATGAATAAGGTGTATCATGCAAGGTCTCATCATTTTGATAATAAACAGTTTTGGGGTACCATGTACTGAGTAATGATTGGTGGCAATTATCACAGCTTTGAGATTTGTAATGAGTATTGTTTTTGCCATACTGTTTTCTGAACTGTCCACTTTCTAAATTATTAAAAAAAACTTCTTCACTGGACTTAGTCATCTAAACTACATCCAGCACATGACAGAAATATTTCTAGGATAATAAAAAGGAAATACTGTATTAAGGCAAGGGCATGCATATATTTTCCTATACCTGTACAACATTTCCGAAACCCCTTTTACTTCAATAATAAACAGTAAAAAGTTAACAGAGATTTAAAGTCAGTCATTTAAACATACAATAAAAAGTGTATAGAATATTGAAAACCAACAACATCATATATAATACAGAAATACCATTTACTGTACCTTGTATGAAAAAAACCCTGTTCATAAAAAACTATTCACCACATTTTACCATAGCCTACACGCACAAAAAATTTAATAAATATGCTGTTCCTGGAGATTGTAAAATATCACATTACACATGGCACATATACATACTTCATAAATTAACATCTCTACACATTGCTGTGCTACAAAATTGTGACGAGTACACTGTTTACCAATCTGAGTCAATTTTTTTTATAAAATCTAACATCTGAGACATATTTTGTAAAATTCAACATAAAAATGCCATTTTCACTGTAGATACATGTACACTGTATCATCAATAAACATGTTTGAGCAATGTTTGCTGAACAACTGGGAAATATGGTAGTAGACTAGATAGATTTTTTTTTAATATTTAATCTGAGACAATGGTAAAATTTCCAAATGGCAAATGAAATTCTTAGATATTCAAAAAAATTAAACATATATATATATATATATATATATATATATATATATATATATATATATATATATATATATATATATATATATATATATCCAGGTCTTGCCCATTGATGGTAGATCATATATGCACATGGAATCACATACAAATTTTAGTCTTTCAAAAGACAGTTTTTAGCATTTACAGTTATTACATAAAACCTTGACAGCTTATTTAAAGGGAGTACAACTCTCTCTCTGTCACAATAAATGCATTGTAAACAACTCCCAGAAATATATAATAAATTCATTTTACCACCAAATGGCAGTTATTGCAATTATTCTGAAATCTGTGCTTACCATCAGACCATATGGCCTCCAAAGATGGCTACCCTTTGTAATAATCTCTGAGAGAGACTTTATACATGATTCCGTACTTATCATTCTGGTTTTTTGTCAACATAATTATTTAAACCCTCTTAAACAAAGAATATTTCCAAACCTTAAGGCCTGTGTCTAAAACCCACTACCATTTACAAGCTAAAATATAGAAGAGGGGTAAGGAAAAAGTACTTTAAACTTGAATCTGCTGAAAACCGGAAATGTGCCAAACACTACTGTAAAAGGTAAAGGGGACAATTAAGCACTGGTATTTGTCATTAAGATCTTTTGGTTTTTGTTCCCAGTACTGCTTTTTCACTCTAAATCAAAGCTCATCATCTGACAAAGATTTCAGTAAGTGTTGACATGAATCCAATGATTCCATTCCGCTAACATTAGTTTTCATTGTCCTGCTGTGACAAAGGCTGACTTTATTATAACGATGTTGGTGCCTGCACGCACTTATTGAAAACACTCCTGCAATGGTTGTAACAAAAACTATTGCCAATGCATCTAAAAAGAAAGGAAAAAGTAGAAACCATTATCCCATAAGCTGTATAATAAAATAATATTCTAAATTTTACTACCATCATTAACTCAATTCTTACATTTAGCAAAAACAATTAAACCTTAAAGCAATAATAACTCTTCCTTGAGTTTCAAAATTCCGCAAGAAATACTTGTAAACAACGCATGGAGATATATTCTATTGCATTTTACCACTAAAACGGCTGTTATTGTAGTAAAACTAAAATCTGTGCTTGTCAATGGGGCTTTTGATGCCTTTCTTCCCGGTCGTCAAGGCATCCGTTGCCAATGACGTTGGAGTGTCACACGGATTCTCGCGTTCATTCGAGACCAAAATAACATTTGGCGCCATACGCATGATGCAAACCACAGACGTAAGTTGTGAGTTTTTGTACAGTGCGTCGAATAACGAAAAGCCCAGAATTGCACACATTGTAGATACGTATAAATACATTGCACACATTGTAGATATGTATAAATACATTTTGAGCAATAAGACGAATATATCTTATGAATCTTATATTATTGTTATATACAGAAAATAGTGTTGTTGTTGTCTTCTTTTCCTGCAGTTTTAAGTAGGTCACCAGAAAATATTGCTCGATATTGCGTGACTATGCAATGTCAGAGAGGGCTCCGTCAGTTAAAATCTCTTAAGACATTTTAACAAAAAATCAAACGTTTAGGAAAAAAACCCTGGACTAACTTTGAATGCAGGAAGGGTGTCGCTGACCATTGGTAAGTACGGGAAAATTGCCGTTTACTCCAGGAAAATCCAATTTTTGGCCAAAACGAAGAGTTATTATGACTTAAAACTTATTAAAGCATGTACTTAAATATTTTTACTTCAAAAGAGAAAAGCTGAATAAAAACAGGAACTTCAGTTATACTTGAAATTTCTACGATACCATCTGTGTGAAGCAGTAAAGGACTGATACCTAAGGCTACTTCCAGATAGCACATAATAGCTGCAATTAAATAGTACAATCCCACTTTGCACAATGCAAAAATCATAATGCGATGTAAAGTAAATTACTAGTAAGATTTCCTCATCTCATCTTACAACAAAAGGTCCTCTGCACACTATCATGATACTGTTTTAAGTCTTTTTTTTCCATGAACGAATAAATAGGTTTGAATTGCAACAGTATGGATGTATCTTAACTTGCCTTACAACATGAGCCATACACATAAAAGTTCTTGAGAGTCTTGACAAAGACCCCATTCCCATACATTTTAGATCGATCTATCCCTGTGGGGAGTTTCACTAGATTACTGTGTTAGCTTAGCCGGCTTAAGCGTCTGTCCCGCCTACTAAAAGCTGTAAGGGGGTAATTAACTATCGTGCGCGCTCAGCTGACTGCAATTTAGCGTGAACCCCCAGGGGGTTAGGTCAATCTAAATCTAAATCTCTGGGAATGCACTCAAAGACTCTTTCAACAATGGTCTCAAAAGAATCAGCAAGACAAGGGCAGCCAAAGATGATAACCCCAGACAACGGAGGCCATTTGCTCACAATGAATGATGAACCTCCACTTCCTCTGTGCAGAAGAACACTTACATTAGAAGTTGGCATCAAATGCAATGTTTGGCAGACACCTTTTGGTGGTAAATGGCAAACACCACCACCTACATGTATTCTGTCTAAGGAAGATAAAGAATGACTGGTGGAGGAACACATGCCACAAAATAATTGGCCCTTGGGCAGAATCATACAAGTTAACCCAGGAGATGACAAGCTATATGCTCCATCCAAATAAAAACATAAGATCAATGGTCTTAGGCTTCGTTCACATGCAATGTCTATTTTCTAAAAATCTATTTTCTATTCGCGGTATATCTTGTGATCACGGTCTGTGCCCTGAACATCCCGCAGCGTAATTACTGGCAGCGCGAGCCAGTTACTTCCAAAGCTGTAATTAATTCTCGGTGCTGCCAGTAATTACGCGGCAGGGTATTCAGGGCACAGACCGTGATTACAAAATACTGCAAATAGAAAATAGATTTTTAGAAAATAGACATTGCATGTGAACGAAGCCTTAATTAGGCCAATTACTAAAAAGTGGTGCACTGTATTAAAAGGGGAGCTATGTTAATTTTGTTCAATTTTGTGACATATTTAATGACTGGACTGTAACATTTTTTATCAATGTGAGTGTAGTTTAATTTAGTCTGTTAACCTCAGAAACAGGCAGAGGCTAGCAAGCCTGAGTTTAATTTATGTGTGCACCAGCTGACAATTCACACCTGACCCACTTTGAGTGCCCGTTCAAGAATAATCAACCAACTGTAAAGGTTGCAAATGAAAGAGTTGAGGAAATTCTACCCCTTTAGAGATAATCTGTCCATTTCAGAAGTCAAAACAGATCATCTTAGATTCTTAAAAAAAGAAAAGATAGACAACAACACAAGGGGACTAAGGAAAACCCTTTAGATTCTGTACAAGCTAGAGCAAAAGGGGCCCAAGTTATTTAATACGTTATTTTGCTATTCTAGATGTTATTTTGGTACACATAGTTCTTTTCACACCTATTACCATTCATCAGTAAATAAAGGTTCCTGAAATTACATCATCTTGTTATCTCACCTGTCAAATACACACAAACTCAACAAGGTACATGTACAATACTAACATGTCAATAAAGTTGTATCCATGCTGGAATTGACTCCTCTGAGTAGATGCTTCACTTTGTCTAAGCTTCCATTTACTGGATTACTTGGTTTTATCTCTAATAATGCACACATTAGAGAGTAGATATCCACACTGTTAAATTCTTCTGACACAAAACCTTCTTTAAAAGCAGGTCCATGAGCTATAAAGTAAGGATGCATATCTGGAAAACTGTTGTTGTATCCATGTGAGCCCTTAATATCTGGAGAAAAAAAAACAGCATTTTTTAAAGTGAAACACTAGTCTCAGTTTATAAAAAGCTCATAAAAAGCATAAAAAAATAAAGAAAAAAAAGAGAAATCCCTCTTTTATATTTAAAATACCTGTACCTTTTACATGTAAACAGTATGTACTAAAACATGTCTACTCTACCTTGAAATACTTTGATGATGCAGAATAATAAGTTACCGAGTTTTTCAGAGGAATCTGGACAGAAGTACCATCCCAACTCTAGCTCCACCAAAATGGGTTGTGTCCTTCTATTGTTTTTATAATGATAATCTTCAGGCACATCTTCTTTTAAATATACATGTAAATGTGGCACCTTTGTCAAATTTTGATAAACTTCCTCTTCTTTTCCTAAATACAGTTAGATATAATTATAAAATGACACTCCAAATGCATATTTTAATTAAATGGCTTATGGCATTACTCCTCATCTTTTCAGCTGATTTTGTAATTATGTAAATTAATCTATACCTTTGTAATATCTAAATTGTGGAGGCAAAGATTATAATATAGACATTTATAATATTTTAAATTACAGAATATTTTAATTTCTTATAGCTAACTTGGAAGTTTTTCAGGCCATTTCTAAAACTGCTCTACCCAGTATATACCACAAGATGGAAGCAAAATATGAATTCAGTAGTGTTTCCTATCTATGTTTCCTAGTGTTTCCTATAATATCCAAATATATTAAATCATGATAAAAAAATGGCAACTCTATTCTTAAATTCTTGTGCTAAATGAAACAGACCCCAAGACATATCTGTTCACTGTTACTACATTACAATGTGGACAGAGTCTGGTGAAAGAACAGACATATATGGCACAGCCAGTGTCAGTGTTTCTACTTCTACATATATAGAACTCACCTTCAACAGGCAGTATGTTACCAAATGCACCATATCCTACTAACTGGTAAAACATAGGATTGGCATATTTATCAAGATAAATAACTCTTTCATCTGACACTGCTGTCATTCCATGATCACTGGTAAGAATAATATTTATGGAATCAAATAAATTTGCTGCTTTTAACTTCTCTATAAGATAGCCTGTGGCACTGTCTAAAAAGGAAATCATATTTGTCACATTTTCAGATTCAGGTCCAGAAATGTGGCCTGCATTGTCTGGTTCATGGTAATATAGCAGTCCTAAATTAATGGGCTCAACTTCATCAAGAAACCAATCCACTATAGTATCAATTCTATCCTGAAGACTTGTACTGAGTACTCTGGTTATAGTCCACAAACTTTTTTGGTAGTTGTCCATCGACTGGGACTTCAGACAATGGCCACATAATGCTACCACTATGTCGCTTGCTGCTCTCTTTTTGATTTTCCAGCCAGATTGGTATATTAATTTTATTTGATACCCATTTTTCTACATTCTTTGATTGCTCTTCAGTGTCTATTGTTTCCAAATACAAGTTTTCTTTGAAAGCCGGATCGTACATAGTGTTTCCAACAATACCATGGCTTTCTGGATATAAACCTGTGACGATCGTGTAGTGATTTGGGAATGTTACAGTCGGAAAAACATTTTTTATCCACTTCGCCTTGACACCTTTTTCGATGAGGTAGTCGAAATTTGGTGTCTGTGTTCTTGTTAGATAATTCCAGCGGAAGCCATCGTATGATACAATAAGAAGCCTTGGTATGTGTTCATGACATATAACTGACATTATTAATCTCGGCATCGACAAAAACAGATATATTACTTGAAAAAGCCCCATCTTTTACTTTTAGACTTGGCTACACATTCGGTATCTGGGGCAAAAAGGACATAACACTGGCTGGTACTGGTGCATTAATCAAGATGAGACCATTTACAAGTTTTGGTGAGCTGACGTAAAAAAGAATATTCACGGAGTATCAGGAGTGTTCAGAGTACTTTGAGCTAAAGATACACTTTTGGATATGTTTTAAATTACCCAAAACTCATTCTTTGGTTAAATGGTTATAGGCTATTTCATGCAAATATATAATGCATTTATAAATCACGAAAATCTACGTACAGGGTACGTTTCTTTTTCCCAATTTAGACCTAAAATGATAAAACACTTCAAATGAGAGTATACCTGGTGTCGATATTTTCTTCTGTAATGTCAGGAAGACTATAAAGCAGTCTATTCCCGGCCGTGGGCTTTACTTAGGGCCTAATTATTCCATTAGAAATGTAAAAAAATCGAATCCAAGTGCAGGGACTCGAGCAATGATTCTTGAGTAAAAGAAAACGCTTAAATTTCCTCGGGGAAAATTAGATTTAGCACGAACATCCCGGGTAGGAGAAGTCCACCTTTATATAATGACACACTACTGTCACAAGTAGATTCACAGTGATAGGCCTACATGTAGGGCCTACATGAAGTCGATAAGATTTATTGGGGCCCACAGTGCCAGGAAAATAAAACCATTGATTTAATATCAAGACATATAGGCCTAATAGTTTGCATCCAATCGCATCTTTAACAATGTAGGCTACTAATACTTGGTACCACAGGGACCACCGACTGGCCAATTAGCCCCCTCTAGTTTCACATTAGGGGATATCCGAATGTGATGAAGAAATCGACCTGCACTGTAGTCCCCCCCCCCCCTCCCTGATCCCGACTATAAGCTTGCGGTTATGAGCTGTGCGAAAGTTTAAAGAAAATATATACCCTGTAGTGCAATTTTACACAAGTCTGCATTCAAGAATTGAAGAAGGCCGCCTCCTCGAAAAAATATGCACTCAGTTTTGGGTACTTTACAATTGTAGTTTTGTTTTCAAGGTGTTGATTGCAAGAAAAGTAACACATTAATTTGCAGTAAAAATGAGACCGAAAAGTTTAAACCAAATAAAGACCAGTGGACGCACTAGCTGCCGGAGCTGTTCGCGTGAAATAGGCAAAGACTACTCCAATAAATGGGTTGCGATCGTTTTTATTTTTTATTTAATTTTTTTATTACATATTCTAGTTTAACATTTAATGTTAAAATATAAGTTTATACTTGCTACTTTACCTATGCGCATTAAAACAATTAATCAGTTCTTAATTTTGTTTGATATAAATGGAATCTCGCATTCCGATTTATTTTTATAGCAGCCCGACGGTAGAACAGTTCGGTAGAGCAGTTTGTTGTAAACAACAAATATCAAAATTGATCACAGGATGACCGTTAACTTTCCCGCCCTTATTGTGCAACACTTGGCTTGGGAATGAGTTATCTCTGATCTGTTACTCTACAACAATAGTGGAAGGTAAAGTGTATGCTTTTATTCGAATTTTGGCTAAAATAAGTGCAAAAACATTAAAATTAGTCGTTAAAGTTATCATCGTTGACAATAAAAATCGCTATTCTCTCTCTCTCTCTCTTAATTCTGTGGTATTAAATCATGAAAAATGTGCTGACTCTCCTCACACCAAGCTTTTCCATTCTTTTCGGTACTGTACTAATGTCAGGGTAGAGAAAAAGACCTCATGTCTACATATATACACTCTTTAATTTGTCTTTCCATTTTGCATAAGAAGAAACAAAACGTACTGTTTTCAGAGAAATTGCTATGATTTATCTTTTCAGAATATGTCGATATATGCCAATTTCTACCAGAAAATCTATCAACTCAGCAGCTGTCATTAGCGTGCTACCAAGCACTAAACCTAGCGCTCCACCTATATCAGAGAAAAGTGCGAGACCCGAATAAGCAACCTGTTGCTCGATTATCTGAAAACTAAGATCATTAAAATTGATCGATACAGTTGCAAAATTGTCTTGTAAATAGTTTTCCGGGAATAGGCGTGAGTTTGGTACTTTCGTGAGTATATCTTCGATGTAAGCATGGGAAGTTTTTGCATGAGAAATTGTATATTCATATTTTCTTTCAGTACACGGAGCTGGACAAGCGCAGTCCGTCAACTGAAATGCTGTCCTCATTATATTGATCATCTCACAGGAGCCGTAGTACTCTGGTGTACACACTGGGACACCTGGGACATCTGGAAGATACAGCAATCGACACCCACAACGGCTGATGGTAGCATTCAATCTGAAAAATTACGTTTTTTAAATTACTTATTGGTACTTCATCCAAACCGCCATAACGCTTGGAGACTTAGAGGCGATTTATTGGTGCTAAATATTTAAACGACTGTTTTCGACAACAAAACTTAAGTGTCAAAGTCATCCAATCATCCCATTCATCCATTAGAAAAATTGTCCCTTCGAGTTTGAAAATCATAACTGAATGGCATGCTGAAACTCAAACAGAACTTTTGCTCCAAAGATAATATTATTATTATCATTAATAATAATAATAATTGAATGAACGAAAAGATAAATAGAACGACTGCTGGTAACATACTTACAGACATTCAGATCTACAATTCGTAGCGGAATATATGGGATAGTAAGCAAGTTTTTTACTTGTACATCCTCCATATGGTTCTGGCAAATTATGCACCTTAAACGAAAGTTTTGAAGGAATTAATATATTGATAGTAGATTGAATGGGAAGAAACTGCTCTTCAGAACTCCCTAATTGCCAACGGTTTCTTAAATTTTAAATCATATTCCATTATGCTTGTTGGAAAATTATAACATTACCTCTGTCATTGAGATAGCAACAATGAGTGATTCTCCAGTTGTAACCTGAAACCCGTTTGCCATGCGTGGAACGTCTGTCGGCTGGTGAAGAAGAACCTGTTGAAGAGAAATGAGCCGACAAATACAACAAAAGTGGTGGATTCTCTCTCTCTCTCTCTTTCTCTCTCTCATACACGTGCACAATGACACATGCATACGCAATGAGGCGCGCACGCACGTATTGGTACACAGTTATTGAAATATAAGGTGACACGTAATGTTTATTTTTTTGAATCGATCAAGGATACTCGTTGACATTTATTTGCTACTGGGGCAATTAAGATAAAGATCAAACACGCAGATTTGTTTATAATATATATATATATATATATATATATATATATATATATATATATATATATATATATATATATATATAACCTACTGTAAAACCAGCTTTGCTAGTCGCTGGAAGGTATTGGTCTTGTTCTGCAAATAGCCCAAGTCGTAAACCATAGTCTTCCCCGGGAAACGTAGAACGCAAATCTCCACCTAAAGACAAATGCCAATGCATAAAAACTATAATTTTTCTTTCAATAATTCATTATATATTAACATTTAAAAACAAGAGTAAAATCCTGTATCATATATAATGCATTCAGGATGCATTGTTATTATTAATTTCTATGCACCGCCTTCATTTCGATTTGAAAACCAACATTTAGAATACAATGATAGTTTCTATGATATGAAAATATGCGAAAGAGTAAAGTTGTGTAAGAAAATCGTAAATTAGTATTACAACTGTAGCAAATAAGATACATGTATCTCACCGTGATTAAATGTGAAGCACATTCCCATGTCGGTGATTCTTTTGGTGAAATTTGCTGATGTGCAATCGGTTAATTTCCAATCGCAATTCTAGAAGAGATAAAATATAATCAGTGACATCAACAGCCACAACAATAAATGTCAAGTTAAAAATGACATCTCTATAAAATCTAAAGCTTATTCAGCGTATGGCAACTACAGGTATTCAATCGACTCTGCATTTATGTTACGTTTTGGATAGAAAGTAATCTACCTTACCCAGGGTAGATCAAACACCCTGTCCATTTGATGGCCATACGTCATGAAGAATTCTGTCAAGTTATAAGAGCTGCTATTCACGACGGGATAATCGAATGACGATAATGAAAGACCAAAGTCTAGGACCCCGCTATCATTTAATACTCCTTTCCGCAGCCAGTTATTATTACAGACTGTAACCGCTGGGAACATCAGACTATCCTTATATTTGACTTCCATGTTGACAGTAACGGGGTTGGAATAGAAATAAGCTATGCGATGGTACAGATGATAAATTAGAAATGTTAACCCAGTGATAACAAATGTCAACCACATAGTTCTCCTGAACAAGCCGAGTTTTTCATTGGCAATTTGCCGAACTCCAAGCACGCTGACATTATTAGCAAAACTAGTGAGAGTTTCAGCAAGTGTTTCGGTGTCGTCGTGTATAATGTCATCTAAAGGATGCACCTTTCTCTGCATTTTAGCAAGTTTAGCCAATGAATGTCGTAGTTACGTCTGCGTCGACAGTTACACCAGTTCTACACATTTCTACGATGCCGTGAGCTTTTATGGGCAACACTTTGGAGGAAAGCAGCCATGGATATCTTACATCACACTTGGAAGGTTTTGATTTTCAGATAATGATCACGTTTTCACGGTTATGGACGCGTGCTCTTTTCCAGGAAGTTTGATCGCTTGGTGGTCCATAAGCCAAAAGTCTACACTTAATTGATCATAAAGACATACCAGTAGAACAATTATGTTATACATGTATTGGGCCCCATTTAAGCTCATTGCAACTTAAAATATTACAGCAAGGACAAACATGATGTAACTACACGTGGCAGACCACGTTTTTAACTCTAGTACGTTTCTGGGATTTTAGAATGTAGTACATTGGCATACGTTTTGAGAAGGGAAGGCATGTTATTTCCAGTTTTTTGGAATATGCTCATATATCAGCCAGAAAGAAAAAACCCTTGAAAGAAAAGCTTTGAATTAGTAACAAAAATAATGTAGAGGTATTTGTGGAGTTCGTAGTCCAAAAAACGCAACACTGGAATTAAGCGTTGAGGAGTTTATTTGAAAACCTTTCTATTCTATTCTATTCTATTCTATTTAAAATAAAGTTAATTTACCGACTTTTGTACACTTCCACTGCATACTGCTCTCATTATTTCCTCAACGTGACATAGGCCTATTTGTCTAGCCCTCCACCAAGAATATGTTTTGTAAACTCTTGAAGTATGGTCTTTTATACGCATTCAGAAATATCCCATGACTACCAACCACACCTTTCCTAGAATGTTATCTGGGAGTGATTAGCCTGATAAAATTTCTTTTTGAGTGAGGACATAACTTGTTCAAAATGAATATATGTGTCCAAAATGATTTGGAGTGATGCGCAATTATTATTGTAAATGCTATATCAAATTAAGTGGTATATTGCATTAAGTGGTTTTCATCTGGATAGAGGGTCCGGCATACCCAGGGATCTTTAAAACGCTTAGTTTCAACACTGCGTTTTACATTATCACTTTTTGTATTGAACTTTACAGTGGTGTACCGAAAAAATGTCAAAGGCAATTTAATGTAGTTCTTTAAAGTAAATATTCGTAGATATATAATCATGGGAAATATTAATTTGAAATTTATGCGCATTTTATCCATTTTACAATATAATATGTACAATGTAGGTTACAAGCTCTTTTAATGCCTTTATGTCTTCTAAACGTATGAACCAAAACTAATGAACTTAGGAATCAAACTTATGAAGTTGTGAATCGAACATTTTGGCAAAGTTCATCTCATATTATAGGGAGATTTTTTTCATGATAAGTAATTTTTTGTTCTGTTGAACTGTGAAATGAACCTTGAGTTTTGTTTTCTTATTACCCAGTATTTTTGGTTAAAGACGCGTTAATGCAATTGCATTTTATTTACCTAGCAGCCCATACAAATTATACTTGCAAAGAGGGTTTCGTATGATGAGAGGTTTTTCGCAAAAAGTAAACGTTCATAAAAAAACCTAGATATTTTGATGAAGCAATGGTTTACAAAGATGGTTATAAAACGTGACTACGATAAGTTATTGGATCGTTTGACACTTCTGATAAGGAAACGTGTTTCTTAATTTCAGATCGACCACCATTTCAATACGCTATATCTGTAAAGCAAGTCATTTCCATTTGTGATAAGCAGAGCATTGGATGTATATGTCTTACTTGATATATCAAACAAATTGATGTTTACACGGATATCGCTCGTCCAGGGAAAGCATTGACTGTTCTCAGTTTAACGCTAGCCATTATGGCCATTTTAGCGATTCGCGTGATCAGGGTAATTCAGCCTTCAAAGTGACACTGGCGACAAGTATCAACATGAAAGCAGTCAATGACCATCTGACGTCAGTTTAAACATCCCTGTATTTGTCATGCTTACCCAGAAAAAACATTTGACGACGACTTGTCAAAATTGGATTCGATTTTGTCTTAGGTAATTTAACGTGGGAAAACAATTTCATAACTCATTCACATTTTCACTTCGTATTGTTGATACTCCCATTAACAGGGTCGTTCTAGGCTACACATGAACAATCTACTCAATGTTTCGTTTAAAATATTTTAGTTACTTTAAATACCTCTAGTATTGTTAAATTCCTCTGTGAGCAGGCTGAAAGTGAAAATTAATTCAAGACACCCATTGAAGGTGTGCAATCGATGAATGGAAGCCATGAAAGAATAAGGTTGTGCGTTGTCTTTGTCTTTGGTTGAGTAATTCTGAAGTATCGTGAAATGACAACCCTCAATATCTAATGGGAGAGAAAAAGTCTAATGGTGAACTCTCATGGTTAATAATGACTTTTCTCATAATGCACTACCTCGTGTTCTGCCACGTGCTTCGGTCTATTGCTAATTATAATACATATCTGGCAAGTATTAATTATTATATTGGGCCCTGATACATATCTGATTATTTTTGAAAAAGTATCCATGGGATCAATAAGCTCCGATTATGAAAGAGTTAGATATGTGTTTGTTGCATGGTTCTCAAGAGGTCAGAAAGTGACGGTTATTGGAACCACAATGGCCAGGCTTTTGAACTGAAGATTTTAGAAAAGAGAACTCTTTTCCTGCTAGGAAAAGCCTTAATGGCTGTGATACGCCTGAACAAACAGGAATGGCGCTGATGAAATATTCGTGTCATTTAAATCTGCCCATGGTGATCTGCCTGAGCATAATCAGTATTTCAGTTACACGTAACCAACTCCTGAGTCCCCCCCCCCCAATAGATATAAGCTGTTGGCTATAAAGGAGGCATTCTCAGAATGTTACAGGAATTTCTGATACACCCACTGGTGCATAGAAAGGTTTTATTGGGCGCAAACGTCACCAAGTAGCTTTATGAAACATAACATAAAATTAGAACTAGTCAGTTGAAAGACTTCAGTGAGGAAAAGTGTCGGTTTTTGAGCTTGTTAATCTAAACACACCATGCTACGTAAAGTATTTCCACTAGATGGTATTGTGGAAGACGAAAACGAATCTCTCGCTGAAAGGTTCACTGCATTTGCCAACGACATCAGCGTGCTCGGAGTGAAACAAATTGCTAATAAAAAGTTCAGCTTGTTTAGAAGATTTCTGTGGCTCGCATTCGTGCTCGCTGGTTTTGCATTTCTGATTTATCATTTGTATCATCGCATATCTTATTACTATACCAACCCCGTTTCTGTCAACATGGAAGTCACATATGAGAATAGTCTGATGTTCCCAGCGGTAACAATTTGTAATAATAACTGGTTCCGGAAGGAAAGTTTGAATAGCAGCGGGACTCTTGATTTTGGGCTCTCATTATCATCATCTGCGTCTGCCGTCGTTAATGGCAGTGGGTACAACTTGACAGAATTCTTCATGACGCATGGCCATCAGCTGGACAAGAACTTTGATTTGCCCTGGGTAAAATGAGATTAAAAATACTAGCACATAGCACCTTAATTGAATAGTCAAGCTTATTGTAATACAAGATGTCTTTACTTAAAGTTACAGTGACCTTATTATTATTATTATTATTATTATTATTATTATTATTATTATACTATTTCCACTGTGTTTGCATTTCCTACTGATTATGTTGATGAAGTTCCTTTGTCTTTCTAGGCTTGTGATTGGAAATACACAGAGTGTTCCTCCGCCAATTTTACCAGGAGAATAACTGACATGGGATTGTGTTATACGTTCAACGATGGTAAGTTATTTTTAATCTTTAAGAAATATTTAAGAAATTTTTAGTCTTTAAGAAATCTGATTACACCTTTTTGTCAATTCAATAGTTAGTGGATACTAAGAGGTTGTTGTCCTTTGTTAAACGTTACTTTTGAAAGAGTTAAGGTTGGATCCAGGGGAAAGCCTCTTTGAACATAAAAGCAGTCCAAACCCCTTCCCCCAACACACTTTCATATGGGGAATAAGGACGCATCTTTGGAAGAATAAGTTTTTATTTTTGAATTTATTAACTCCATAATGTCGCATGGAGTTGAATAATACAGCACTTAATGTCAAAATATTTTACAGGAACTCTCACCGTTTAACATGTTTTTATTACCTGTTCTAAGGTGGAAATTTGCATGCCACATTCCCTGGCGAAGACTATGGCCTAAGACTTATACTATATACAGAGCAGGATAAGTACCTTGCCAGGACACGCAAAGCAGGGTTTACGGTAGGAGTTCTATGCTACCTTGAAACGTACAAATACAGAAGTCTTCAAAGAAATAGAACCCAGAATTTCGATGCACGCGTGCTTCTTAGATACTTTAATTTTCAAAATTTCATATATGCTTGCTTAGCGGACAAGCCCTACTTTCTTATCGATAAAGAAATTGGAAATGCAAAAGCTGAAGACGTGAAGACCAGTATATTATATGTCAGTTTGAATAAGTGTTTCTTTGATTAACGAAATTGTTTTGATTTATGTCTTTTATTTTAGCCCAAAACTGGCCTTATACGAAATAATTCATGATCGGGCGTTGCGAAGGGACAACGATCTTTGTGTACGTCGTGTATCTTTAAATAAATACCACTTTCCTCAAGAAAGCGACATTCAATAAGTTAGCGACAAGTAAGCATGCAGTGCTAACGTTTGACAACTGTCATTTTCATATTTGTGTCTCAGGTTCTGCTTCACCAGCCTATAGACACCCCACACATGGCTAATGGGTTTCATGTGGCACCGGGAGAAGTGACTTCCGTGGCAATCTCGTTGATAGAGGTAGAAAGTTTACATATATTCCAATGAATTGTCTCGTTTCTAAGCCTCTAATACACTGTTCTTATGGGAGTGGTCAGAACGCCCTCAGCACGCGTGGGAGATTACCTCGTCCTGTTTCGAACGTTTCGGCCTACCAGCCCCGTTTCAGAGTTATTTTTTCCCTGTCTTTAAACAATTACATAGTATGCGCCCTACAGTACGTGCATTTGACAAATTTATTTGACTCTTTTAGTTATGTTACTCCAAAAAAGCAATGTATCACGTTTATAAATTGTAATGCTCAATATGAAAAGTTCTGAAACAGACACAGTGTACGCAAAATTTATCTCCATCATCTATTTAAAGAGACATATGTAAAGTGCATGCCCCTACTAGGTCTTCCAGCTACGTACCATTAAGTCCTCTATATGATTGTCGGATTTTAGGTACATAACTTACCAGAACCGTACGGGAGATGTTCAGATAAAAAGCTCGCATATTATCCACTGTATTCCGTCACAAACTGCAGGTCTGAGTGTCTGTAAGTACTTTATTGTGTATACATTCATTATGGTAAAGGAGTAGGCCCTAGCTGCATATTATATTTCCCCGGCACAGCAAAGCATTTATTTCTGTGAATGAGTATAATACTCTGAATTTGGCTTATGCCACTCTAATTATGATGAGTTAAGTATATTTAGTCAAAACATAAGATTTACTTTCAATTGAACAATTTTGATGTTTCACCTCCTTTGATCAAAATGACGTATGTCAGTTGGTTTAACGGTTTAAATCGAAATTTCATTTTCACTGTTTATTTTTCAGATTGAATGCTACC
This sequence comes from Lingula anatina, assembly GCF_001039355.2. The sequence continues at coordinate 335,096 of NW_019773559.1, forward strand.
ATCAGCCGTTGTGGATGTCGATTGCTGTATCTTCCAGATGTCCCAGGTGTCCCAGTGTGTACACCAGAGTACTACGGCTCCTGTGAGATGATCAATATAATGAGGACAGCATTTCAATTGACGGACTGCGCTTGTCCAGCTCCGTGTACAGAGAGACAATATGAATATACAATTTCTCATGCAAAAACATCGGTTGCCTTCATCGAAGGCTTAATTGCTGAAAAATATCCATTTTACTCACTGGACTATTTTGAATACAATCATGCAACACTGTCTGTTAATTTTAAACAGCTTAGTTTTCATGTAATAGAGCAACAAGTTGCTTATTCAGGTCTAGCACTTTTCTCTGATATAGGTGGCGCACTAGGTTTAGTGCTTGGCAGCACGCTAATGACAGCTGCTGAGTTGATCGACTTTCTTGTAGAAATTGGTATATATCGACATATTCGAAAAAGATAAAGTAGAGCAATTTCTTTAAAAACACGTTGTAGGTCTTTTTAGGCAAAATGTTATTTCTCAAGCGTTTTTTATATTAGCATTTTGTGACCTACCAAAACCAAATTAAAGCCATCTACAGATGGCATGTTCATTCCTTAAAAGAGTTGGCTTCTGGCTATTTTTCAGGTTTGTCCATTCTCACTGAAATATACGTATTCGTGTATTTGTGATGTTAAAAATATAAACCATATTTTTGTGACAAGCACCTGTGCAAGTTTTTAAAATAAATGACATGAAGAACTTTAAAGTTTTTGAACCTGACATAAAAGTATTTCAATTTTTTTACAAATCGCCTTGAATTATGAAACCTCTTTTCATCGCAATTACGAAAACTATGTAAGCACTTTACAGTTGACAAACAAGCTGTATTTTATTACCATTAGACATCAGCTGTGTTATATATTATGTTTGCTTTCATGTTGTAGAGAATTCATTACTATATTATATACCACCAAAAATATCATTAAAAAAACAGCTGCAATTGGATTCCACATGAAGTTGTTTCAACTACTAGTTTAACAAATTATTGAAATAACAAAAAAGCATAAAAATTATGCATATTACCACACTTCACTTTTGCCTTATAACTTATAGAAATCGTCCAAGAAAGCTTCAAACTAGGTTGACAGCACTGCCTTATATGTCATACAAGCCTAGATAACATTATAAAACCCATGGGTCACCTTGTCCAAAATCAGCATGAGATGCCAGGAATGCCTTCTTACACCCCATTTCCATAGATTAGATCGACCTACTTTAGATCTACCTAACTCCCTGGGGGTTCACGCTAAAAAGCTGTCAGCCGGGCGGACACGAAAGTTAATTACCCCCTTACTGCTTGTAGTAGGCGGGATGGACATGTAAGTCGGATTATCTGAAAGTAATCTAGTGAGACTCCCCGCGGGGATAGATCGATCTAAAATCTATGGGAATAGAGCCTTAGAAAGCAATATGAAAGTGACATACAAAACGGTGACTTTGTACTGTTGTGCAACTGGCTTAAACATAACAGAACTTAAGAAGAGAAAACAAAAAAAAAATGTCAGTGAATATATACTGCCAGCTTTTATTCACTGTCACACTGCACTTGCTAGTCTGCCATCATTTGATCCCACGTAACTATCTTCCAAATCCTGTAAAATCTGGCTTAACTCTAAGCTAGGTCGCTATTTTTTGGACTATCTCAGATGATCTCCATGATAAATCAATAAGTACTTTGTGAAAATCATTAATCTAACCAAAGGTGCTTATCTAGTCAAGTCACGATATGTGAACTTCTTACATATTTTCACTACCATTATAGGCCTTTTCACATGGAGCGCTCTGTCTTACCACTCCACATTAGGTTTTTTTTTTTAATGACCAACAGCTCAGGTTTGTATCGCTTGATGATGGAAGGGCTTTAACAACCCAGCTGTTTTGTAAGAGAGCCTTGTGAATAGGCTGAGCTCCTGCGGCACTTAACCATTAGCTAGTTTCCACTCACTGATGCTTTGCTCATTGTCTGCTATATCTTTTTGTTAAGAAGTGTATGCTTCAGCTAGAACTTCTAGCCAAACAATAGAAAGCTAACATAGGAAAAACAGTGACACCCCCTGTAACAGAGCTATACACTATACATACTGCTACAGAAAGAGTGCTCTATTTAAGAAGGCTTTAAATTTAAGCAGACCATATGGTTATTGCTTTTAAGCTCATCTTATCCCTCTGTTCTTCTGCCTGCCATTATTTAGTTAGTCGTGTGTCATGTCCAACACAGTGGTTTGACATCAACTGAGTTAATGTAAACATGACCTTCATGGTGCCATGTTAATCCATCATAAATAATTTTCAAATCATATCAAGGCATATATCTGTTTTAGTGCATTATCAAGTGACTAGGTCAATATTGCAATCCAGCTTTGTGAACTTTATATCATTTAAGGTAGGTTTTCAAGAATAAATCAGATTTCAAAGGCAAGTTAGTTTCTACATTCATTCCTGCTAACTACGTGACGTTTCATAAGGTAAAAAAAAAAAAAAACACTTAATGGCTGATCACGATCATTTGCTTAAAACCCAAGGAAAAAAGAATTACTAAATATGAGTTGTTTTCTGACCTTAATACTCCATGATGGCTTTACTTTACTAGAATTTGAACTCCGATTTGACAAGTAAATTTACACTATCTAGTGCAAGATAGAAGGGGCATCTGACAAATGACTTAAAAACTATAATCTACATGCAGAAAGCAATACATTTTACATCAACAAAACCATATCATTCAGGCCAATGGTTTTACAAGTAAGTACACATAGGCAACCACCAAATTTTGAACCTGCTCTGAAACACTGGTGAGAGAAATAAAGTTTTAACATTTCCCATTTCTAGTGACAAAATATCTAAAATATTACTCAGTTTACTAAGATATCTTTCATATAAATAAACACATCCAGTTGAAAGCTCTCAGTACTGTAAGTTCATTTCTTTGACATTGTCTTGTATATATTACAACAGGCAATGTAACAGAGATAGAAAATGGACTCTAAGCAATCCTATATACCTTCACAAAACATCCCTCACATGTCATGGAATAAGGATATTACCCAGGTTAGAAAACAGTATAATGCTCCTTCTAATGGACAGCATCATCACAATCAAGGTGGACACTTAGTTCCGAGTATCTTTCATCAAAGATACAGTTCTCAAGGCATCTTCTTCAAACATTTCCATACTAGCAATAGCACCATCATTGAAGCTGAATGTGACACCTCCATCAATTGCAAGGCAACCATCCCACATTCTAGACCGAACTGTAACCCTACAGCAATTAAAAATATAACATTTTCATAAAATCAAAATTATTTATCCTAATCATAACTTCAATATTCATAAAAATCCATAATGCATGTTAGTCTTCAATAACAATTAGACATAAATTTTGCATTTATATAAAGTTGACATTTATACTGCTGTTTACACAGTACATATTTGGTTACTAGAGGTAGCAATTTTGGGTTAACTCAAACAGACAAAGGACAGAGAAAAAGAAAATAAGCAGACACAGGGTACGACTTACTTTTTAGCAAATCCTCGGGGCACTGGAACATGAAATACTCCTAAAATCAGATGAAACTCCATGATAACATAAAATGTAGGGCAAGTTACACAACTTAAAAGAGTTTGAATGTTTATCATATGTGTATAAAATGATAACAAATACTCTTAATAAATTATATAATAAATGAACACTAACTGCTGCTTTAGTCTGGAATAAAAATGCTGACAAAACATAAAATTGATATTTTTTATACTAGTATTCAAACCAACGCAATCCCAAGCCAAATATCCCCATCTACCCATTTTGATTTCTTTAGTATAGTTTTAAGAGTAACAAACAGAATCTCTTCAATTCAATTGCTATATAAGACCACATGACACAATCCATAGGGAATCTATGGGACTGTTCATAAAATGGTTTTCTTCTTATATGGACTTTAAAAGCACCCACCATTGACAATGGGGTCTCTAATCACATAGGCCATTCTAAGGTCATTGGGGTCAAATATTAAGGAGTTGTTGAATTGAGCTGCCACTCGGGAGGCTAGCTGGTCTTCACAGGGTATGTTCATATTGGAAAGTGAACCAGCTGTAAGTACATTAATACAGTACTAATTAACACATATATTTACATTTTCACAAGTATTTCTACTGAAACCAACATTCTACAACACCTAAATACCTGTATCACAAAAAAAAAAGTATCTTCACTTACTCATTACTTTATCTGAAGCATCAGTTTGATGTAAAATATAATTGTAATAATGCAAATATAGAATCACTACTAAACTATTTCCATAAACCATAAACCACTCTGTGGACTGTGCAGTGCTATTAAATATAAGACAATCATTGTTTATTTTCTTAAGAGCTGTTAAGATGTTGAGTATTGACTGACTTTAAGATTAAAACTTACAAATCTTTAGGATTTCCTTGACAGTTTGTGTAGAAATATGGTTTATGTTAAACACCCAGGAACTTGAGCCAGTGCCTGTGCACACGGTAACCCCTGAACTCTTTTGCTTTAAACTATGAGAATCATCCTGAGATATTTCATAATAAGAGACCCTGGAAAATATCATTAAAATATCAAAATAACTGTAAAAATTATGCCAATGATGATGTTAATACTCTAACTGCAGAGGGTGTAATATATAAGTCCTTTTTTCAAAATGGTAAAAAGGATTGCAATTGCTGCTTTCATTCTAATAATTACTAATATTTCAGGTTAACGGAGATATAAAATAATGTTAGATTTCACCCTGAACAAAAAACAGTGGATACAGCAGGTGTCTTAAGCCTAGTCCATTTACATCAGTGCTCACTAGCTTTACCTTGCAGATAAACATTCCCCCATAAAGACCTCATTCAGAGCCAGCACAGGCAGTGACCTAGGTGGCAGTTCTTTGGAATTCTCTGCCAAATTGTGGTATGTCTCGTGTTCTTTCACATGTTCAGAAAACCTGTCCTCTAGCTCTGAGCGAGGAGGTTCTAGCTCCTGGAGGTGAAGTTCTATTGGATGGTCGCAGGCATATTTGCCTGTCATAGTGACTCTTATTCTTTGTCTAAAGGCCCATCTGTAAAATACAAACTGATGTCAGTGTTTGGCATATTGTACTATTTTGTAGTGCATTCATAAACCATCTAATTTCCAGTTACTAATGCTAAATTTTAATGTGCATTTCTCTGTGGATATATATATATATATGCATGCAATCAATATCACTCCTATTCAATCTCATACTTACGTAAATCTTCCAGCTAAAAGCCTGTCAAGTGCTGGGATTATATGTGAGCCGCTTTCACCTGAGTACTTTGTAGGCAAGCATAAATAACCTTCAGATCTAAATTAGAAATGAAAGCATACAATAATGGTATAGTACATAACCTTCAGATCTAGATTAGAAATGAATGCATACAGTAATGGTAAAGTACAGTATAGCACAATATAGTGACCTGTCAAACAGATCATGATTTTCTTTACTATTGAAATATATAGTGCAACTGGCATTATTCTTATTTAATAAATCAATTTTGTTTAATCACATTTTGTTTACAAATTTAATAAAATATTATGTACTGTTTGGATACCCCCTCCCCCACCCCCCAAAAAAATCTTAACATCATTTCCTATGAAAGTTTCATGGTTGTTACATATTGCTATATTTTCAACAAAAGGAAACAACTTATCTTAGACTATATATATTTTGATGTAAATACATACCTTATTGGATCTGTATTCAATCCTATAGTAGGCTTGTCCCTAGACTTCACTTTACTTGCAGCAAGAAGATATGTACCATCTCCACCTGCTGAGAAAACAACATCTGCCCAATCAATGGCATCTTCTGAATATTCCATTCTTCCAACGAGTCTAGTTTCTATGTTCCTCTGCCTGTAAATGAAAATTCAATTCTTTCCACAACAGCACAAAATGTTATTGCAAATTGTATGTATATGTACTTAGCAATGAAAAATTAAGAATTGGTGGAAGCCACACTCATATACCATATTACTTATTATAACATATGTAAATGAATCAAAGAAGCTAGTTCTAATGAAGGCAAACAGAGCAAAGTTATTCTTTTTTGTCTGTTTTGTACTTTAAACTCACTCCTTTAACACTTACCTTAATGTTTCCTGTATATCGTCTAACTTTGCATGGTGAATATTATGTCGCTCTAAAACACCTTCATAATCAGAACCCTTTTCTTTCAGCTATAAAAACAGACAAATTGTATCTTTAGAATGCATAAATCAGACTTTTCAGTGCTCATCTATATAAAGAAAACTTATATACAAGGCATAACTTGCACTTTATAAAAAATGTTATACAGTAATGCCAATGTGTGTGTGTGTGTGTGTGTGTGTGTGTGTGTGTGTGTGTGACAACAATGGTCACTTCAACTTCAAAAGATGTAAAAAAAATCAAATTTGAGATCATATTTAGACACTCATGATGGCAAGAGATGCTCATGAATTTTGTTAAGGTGAATCAAAATTTTGAAAAATGTAAAACCTATGTGCCTAAATTGTGCAATACACCAAAATACAGCGCAATACACTGGAAAAAATGAGTCCAGTTGCAAGTAAACAAAGGAAATGGTCATTCCCAACAAAAAAGGGTGCTGTATTTCATAATTTAAGGGCAGCCATGTAAAACGTGTGTAAATACAGCGTTTTTTGTGCAATGATTAAGAGTAGGTATAAATTAATATAGGAAATGGGGCAGTATAAAACAGAATAAATCGAAGGGTATCCCAAAACGATGTTATTACTTGTATCAATGATAATAATTACATTGTGATAACCACAAATTCAAATATGGCTACATGTATCACACTATCAATGCTTACATATAATCACATGTATAATAATACTGTAATCTAAAGACATACACCACATCCATAATAATTTTCTTACGTATTTCTTAAAAGCCTTTTCTGTATTTGTACCAGACTTTTTCTTATCAAATTCATATCTTGTCATTTTAGTGAGGACGAGTGCCCGCTTCGGCTTGAAATCCACCGGCTCAGGTACATTGGTATCCGAGGTCGTAACTGGTCGGGTCGCAAGGGCACGCGTGTGAGCCAGAAAACCTTGCCAACGCGTACATACGCGCCCTGTTGCTGCACTGCATGTAGCATGCATGTCTACGTGAGCTGATAAATATAGAAACAGTGTGCATTTACGATATCCAATTCATTTTGTCCCCAAATTTCGACAGAATATGATGAAAATCAACAAAACACAAACCGCACGTCGTCCATTGTTGACCTATATTGCCAATATTTAGGACACGGAGTTAAAATTCTTCAGTCAACTTAAAGTTTCGACATTATATTCTTAACTGATGACACTTTAGGGAGTTTAATTTGATTAAAATTTTTATATTGAGAAAAATATATATCTTTAATATTTTCTGTGCCATGTAAACATAATTATTTAATTGTTTTGAAGTTAATATTTATTATAAACTAAATGCAGATGAAGAGTTCAGCTGTCCACGACGACACATTGCAGTTGAAGAACTTCAGCTGCATATGTTGTTGATCCCACCTACTTTTTTCATTAATTAAAGGCAACGAAAATGTTGCCTCTTCATGCACATGACAAAGAATACCGTCCAGGATGGAAGATAAAGGAGAAGATCGGGGGATGGTTGAGGTAGGACAGAAAGCGACAATCAGCAATGAACACCGCTGTCTTGAAATTTTGATTTTTACAGGTTTCAGTCGAGACACGTTTAGCCGGTATTTTAGAATCGGTGAACATTTGCAAAATTTACCACGAACCCGCGTATGGTGTTGGAAAGGAAATGCATATGTCTTTGGTACTGGTTCAATTTTGTTTATTCGAATATTTTCTTTTTATTTTTGCAAGATTTTTTTCATTCATACTCGTTAGGCTTTTCTGTGTATGTCAGTGTTGGTCACAGAATTCATGTCTGATATTAGTGAACATATTAGTGAATGTATCTTCAATAGGCTAGCTAAGCTGTTTTAATTACAAGAGATATGAAAGTATAAGGTTTGGATTTTTTTACTCTCTTTATGCAGTTTACATGCTTGCATAAAATATGCAACTAAAAGGAAATAAAGTGATAAAAATCATCTTCACAATAATGCAGTTGCTGTTGGGATATACACACTAGTACACACTTTTGTGGGACAAAAAAATCCACACTAAACAATACCTGTTATAAATATCTTCTCAGAGATAGCACTGTGCCATGTTGCAATTTGAACCATGTTATACTCTGCCCAGAACCCTTGAAGGCTGACCGAAGGACACATCATATAATAATAATAATAATAATAATAATAATAATAATAATAATAAACCTTAAGTATTTAATTCATGTTTCAGATTAATCCTTTCCGACCAGACCTCAAGGAATCTGTTCATGTTCCTCTTGTTGAATCTCTCCTTTGCCTTTGTTGAGTTATTATATGGAGTGTGGACCAACAGGTATGTATACAGACTTAATTTGCAAAATTATAGCTTATGCAGGACTTGACATAAAATTTTTCAGTCAGTTGCTAGTGAACGCAACCAGGCTTGGTGGTTTGGTTGCTGTACCAGATTACACAGCCTAATAACTTTAATAACCCCGTTAGGACAGAAATTAAAAGTTGAAAAAGTTTTAAAAAGGAAGAAAATAAACTTAAAGTCATAATAACTCTTCGTTTTGGCCAAAAATTGGATTTTCCTGGAAAAAACGGCAATTTTCCCGTACTTACCAATGGTCAACGACCCCATTCCTGCATTCAAAGTTAATCCAGGGTTTTTTCCTAAACGTACGGTTTTTTGTTAAAATCTCTTAAGAGATTTTAACTGACGGAGCTCTCTCTGACATCACATAGTCACTGTTGACCTACTTAAAACCGCGGGAAAAGCAGACAACAACAACACTATATAAGATTCATGAGATATATTCGTCTTTTTGTTAAAAATACATTAATATCCACAATGTGTGCTATTCTGGGCTTTTCATTATCTGATGCACTGTACAAAAACTTGCAACTTACGTCTGCGTCTGCATTAATGTGTTTGGCACCATATGTTATTTTGGTCTCGAATGAATGCGAGAATCCGCGTGACACCATTACGTCATTAGCAACGAATGCCTTGATGACAAGCACAGATTTTAGTTTTACTACAATAACGGCCGTTTTAGTGGTAAAATACAATAGAATATATTTCCATGCGTTGTTTACAATGTATTTCATGCGGAATTTTGAATCTCAAAGGAAGAGTTATTATTGCTTTAACTAGTAAAACCATGAACAAAATGCACAACCAAAAGTTTCCAGACACACAGTGGAACATCCATATTTGCACAGCTTTAAGTTCAACTGTTGGATGGCTTCTACTTTGACTAAATAATGTGTATTATTATCTTGTCAGACTATTATATTATTGAAAACCCATATGATTCTAATTATATAGTTTAAGAAGACATTTTCATTTACTTTGTCATGATATTTTATTTTGGTTTAGATGATCATTAGTTGTCTCTAGTATGTTTAAAAGTTTTTTAAACATTTTTTAAAGAGGAATAGTAAGTATTTTGACATTTAAGTAGTAACTCAAATTGTGTGGACATAGTTTAACTTTGAAACACATTTTTGGCTTTGTTCTTCTACATTATAAATTTTTTCAAAGCTTAATTTAGATACCTTTGTGTGAGCATGATTTACCCTTGAAATACATTAGGTCTTTCTTCCATATAATATGTTTTTGTTTTTTTGTTTTTTTTTTTCAAAGCTAAACACATTATTATTTGAACTTTTTCAGCCTTGGTTTAATATCAGATTCATTCCACATGTTCTTTGACTGTACGGCACTGTTAGCAGGATTGGCTGCATCTGTGATATCCAAGTGGAGGGCCAATGATAAATTTTCATACGGGTAAGGGTGTAAAGTTTGTGTGTTCACTGGAACAATGAACAAAGTTAGTGGTTTTGCTTGAGAACTGTTACTTAACCACTCTTTAGAATGTGCAGAGGCGTAAGTTGCTGGTCAGTAATTTGCTGTTAATATGCACACTTTCCACAGTTTTAAATATAAATTAAATTTTGCTTTGGAATTGCCTTCTTGTGGCCCAGTATTAATGAGTATTAATTTATCATATTATTGTGGTGTTTTTATTTTTTAATTTCAGTTATGTGAGAGCAGAAGTGATGGCCGGATTTGTAAATGGGCTGTTTCTACTATTTATAGCATTCTTTATATTCTCAGAAGCTGTTGAGGTATGTGCTTGTAACATTGAGATATCAAACACAAAATGCATATTTTCAGGACAAATAAGAAATATACAGATGATGCTGTACTTGAAATTTTACATGTAAATGCCAAGTGCAATTATACATAATAATGATAAAGTTATACTCTACTGACCTAATGGCTAAAACCTATGATTCAGTTTGTTTGCATATATCTGATTACAGAGGGCATTTGAACCGCCACACGTTCACCATGACAGGCTTCTCCTCATCTCGGTGCTAGGTTTCATTGTCAATATCATAGGCATCTTTGCTTTTCAACATGGTGGACATGGTCATTCTCATGGAGGTGGAGACAGTCATGGGCATTCTCACAGTAAGCTGACTGCAATTTCCTATCCATTTTAGTTGTGATGGAATTTTTGTGTTTTAGACTTCTATTAGAATAGCCAACATCACATCCAAGAACCGCATGAGTGTTTTTGAATTAACTAAAATCAATGAAAATAGATGTTAAAGGTGTTCTTTTTATTTGTTATTGATCAAACCTGTGTATTTTTTACTTTCAAATCATAATAAGTATTTCATTTTTGTCACTTTTGTAGGCTTGTTTGGTTCTAGCAGCTCAGATACAGGACATGGCCACAGTCACAACAATGAAAGTCATGGTCATGGTCACAGTCATGGTCATGGTCATGGGCACAGTCATGGTCATGGACATTCACACGGATTAGGTAACTATTGGTTTGCTTAACTATAAATTTTGTCAATAAGCTAACACAAGCTCTCTATCTATTGTATATCATTATAGTATTCCATGCTTTTAAGACTGTTGCAATTTGTTATTGATTTTATTAAAAGATATATGCATGTGTTCATTTTCTGATATACTAGTAGGTTGTTTCACAAAAATAACAAAATATGCGTAAAGAGATTTTAATAAGACTTGTTCATTTGGAGTATTTTTTCTTTATTAGATTTTTGCTTTTTTCAGGAAATGATCAAGACTGTCATGATAGCCATGCAGTGGCTAAACCCAATGCTTCACAGAAACAGATCATGCAAGGTATGAAATAGTTATCCATACAATTGATGTAGGATATGAATATTAATGTGGTTTGCAAAAATGAAAAAATCTTTCGTGATTATACTTTTGTTTCTAAGATGAAATAGAAGATGTGTAACGCTATTTATTTATCTTTCATAAAAATTTAAACATGCCTTTTCTAATAAATTGAATATTATATTTATATTTAGGTGTATTTCTTCATATACTGGCAGACACCCTGGGAAGTATAGGGGTCATCATTTCTTCCCTATTAATAGAACACTTTGGGTGGATGATTGCTGACCCTATATGCTCTATATTTATAGCTGTTTTAATCTCAGTCAGGTGGGTGCTAGTATTTGGGATTGATTGCTGTTAACAACTGTAGGTCCAAAAATTAGATAAATGCTTCGTCTTTCACAGAGCTGATGAACAGAATTATTTAAGAGAGACACTATGGCAAATGCATAACCTTATTTCTCTCTACTAGGTTCTAATATAAGTTTTATCTTTGCAGTGTCTTGCCATTGCTTAGGGACTCTGTAGGTATATTAATGCAGAGGACTCCAAGAGAAATAGAAAATGAACTACCAGGATGCTTTCATAGAGTAAGTTTTGTTCAGTGCTGTGTGCTCAGTTTGTTACGTAAGTAAACGGGCAATAAGTTGTCTTCTTTTGTCAATTCTCTAGTTAGGTGCTCTCATACCTTTTTTCAGCTTATCATGCCAGGTGTATGTCAAAAGCAATTATTATGCCAAGTGCCCATTAAACACTGTTGGGTTATACTTAAAAGATCTTTATATACAGTAAGTGAACTGTACTGCCATGTACCATTCAGATTTAAAATGTGAGTGAGAAGTTCTGTGTAAAAAGTAATGATCAAAATATGAATTTTGTTTGCGATATGTTTGAAGTCTGTTTTTATGTAGTAAATATATAGGTCTATAGTGATTTAAAATATTTCAGTTTAGATGAAAAAAAACCATATGCCTTTGTGCAACTGATCAAAGGATTGAAACCAGTATATGAACAAGTTGTGAATGAATGAATCTGCCTCCATAAATGCACAGTCTGGTTTTTATACTAGTGTGAAAAACTAACTTCTGCAATAAAAAACAATATATTCATAAAAGATCAAATATATGCTAATATATTGATAAGCCTAAAGTTTTCATATTTGAAGGAGTTTTAAAACAATGAACTTTTATATGGATTAATTACAAGTTCTGTGCATGTACTGTCAGGAGAGTTTTGGGGGAATTTAGATATTTTTACTTTACAAAGACCTTTCCAATTCTGTGGTTTAGTTTTAGCCTAGTCAAAATAATGCCTAAAAAACCAAGTTTTTCCTTGTGTCTCTTGGTTTATCATAGCTCATATATGCTCCTGCCAGTATCTTCTTGGGTCATTGAACTTTTCTTTAATTTGTCCAGTTACTGGTCACTGTTTTTGCTTTCCAACAGTAGATTCCTAGACCCTGTGGGTCTGGTAGACTTAAAAGTGAAGGCACAGACTGTTTAAATGTGTTATATATTACCATTTAGGTGAGTCAGCTGGAGGGAGTATACAGTTTACAAGAACCCCACTTCTGGACACTATGTACTGATGTATATATAGGAACAGTCAAAGTGGAGTGTGCTCTTAATGCTGATATAAAATATATCCTGAGTTCGACACATAATATTTTCACCCAGGTGAGTGACCATATTGCAATTTATCAAATGTATAAGTTTGATTTGATTCTGTTTTGTTTCTACAAATAGAAATCTAAAAATGTTTTTTTTTTTTTTAATCAAATTTACTGTTACAAATGACTGAGAATGTGAAATGCATACATTTTTCGTTGAGCATCTTTTTTATGATCTTTTCAGATTGGTGTTCGACAACTATATGTGCAAATAGATTATGCTCCAATGTGAGCTGCATCATAATGTGCCAATACCAGAAACCACACAGCTTAGGCTTAGGTGACACAGTATAATGAGACAGTCAGAGGAATGGGCATTGGAGTTCAAGATTGCTACTGGACAGTTTGCCCTGGTTTATTGTATTGTTAGGCAAATTACAATGCAAAAAGATCCAAGTAATGTGCCAGAACAATACGTATGTGGGTAAAAAAAATATCTGTGACACCTAAATAGTAAAATTAAGGCAGGCACAGACATACTGTTAATAAACATCAGTGGGTGCTTCATTGTGTGCCAATGCTTCTTGTCAGAGACTGGATTCACACTATGTTGTGGATCTATGCTTAAATGGGATAGTGCCAGCAATGCCATATGTTTACCAAGAGACAGTACCCATTAGCTGTTTTTAAGCCTCTTCGATGAACTCTATTTTTCAATGCAGAGCAGCTTTATGTCATTTGGATGCCATGTCATGTTTTGTCAAGCATTATTATGTTGTTCTTCATATTTTTGACTGTGTTGCCAATCACAGAGAAAACTGTAGTAACATTAAGGCACCTTTGCTGCTACTGACACGATTGGCCACAGTATTTTTGGGACAAAATGGATAGCATTCAGCTTCTGCAGTCTCTTTAACCTTACTCTCCTGGTAAATTAAATGGTAGATTTACAAAATCTTTTTGGAGGAGTGTCAGAGTAGAACTATGTAGCTTGAGAAGCTTAATAAATAGCACAAACCAAATATGTGGAACTTTTTAATGGGATTTATGTTCTGCTGTTTCAGGACATTAGGTCATTAAGTATAGCATTATCAAGTTCTATATATATCATTATGTAATGCCACTGCCTTGAACAGGTGTCACAACCTTGGCTTATAGGCACTGAGATACTCTCCCCATGCAAGGTCTTGCTGAGATTGTATATGTATACGTATATATGGGTACAGCTGCTTGAAAAGTATTTGCATTTCAAATTGTATCATAAGTATTTATAGACTGGACAGCAAACCTAAAGTATTTTTCTAGTCCAAAATAAAGGTGCTTCAGTGAATAATGGATTATTAGGTAGAGTGAAATAAGCACATTGTTTAGTTAAACTATAATAAGTTTTTTTAGCTCTTAGGTCCAGTGTACCAAATAGCTTGCAGATTATTGTATAGTTCATGTCATCCTGATGAACATACATTGGCTGAATTTTTATTTATTCCTTTTGATTTATCCCTTAATGACAATGCTTAGCACACCATACACTGTTCCTTGATACATATTTTGTGGGAACAGTCACTGGTTTGAGTTTTAAATTAAGTGCAATTTTTGTTACTTTTTTCTGTGTGGAATATATTATGATTAGTTATTATTTGGATGTGATAATTAGAATTTAGGTACTTCTAAGTGGTGAGGGGCACAATATATGGTGGGGTAATTTGATCTCCTAGATCTAGGTGCACTTCTTTTTTTTCTATTTTTTTTTTATTATGCATTGATGAGAAAATCACAGCAAGCTATATTTTATTAGACTTTGTGCAAACCTACCTGTTTAGGTATTTCAAAACATCTAGCAACAATCTTTCAAGACCAACTTTGAAAAATGAATAAAATGGTTACTATATATTTCACATTTCATGACTCACATTTGGTAGTTTACTGTAAGACAAAATGTATATTTTTTGAATGAAAATTCTCAGTACTTTGAAGCATTTTAAAAATCAAGTGCTTTTATATGTTGCTGAAGAATCTATTCCAGCAACAACAACGTATTGAGGTCGTCATTTTAGGTTATTTTAGAATAATATGTTTGGAAAATTCAAGTTCCTGTAATTCATTATTGTTTGCATGTATCATTTTGTAATACTGTCCAGCTGTATTTGTAAGGTGCTTCAAAAGCATTTATATCTGTTTGCACTCGTTGGATGTGCCTGTTAATGTATAACAATAGTTTTATTTTGGACTTACACAGAAGCTATTATTATTGTTCAATTAGAAAAAAATAATGCCACAGTATTTGAAGGTAAAAATAAACATGCATAAACTGATTTTAATTTTCTTCACTTGAAAAGGAGCTTTATGTATCTCTGGGATATCACATTGTGCTTAATGTAAATGAAATCATCCCCTCGAATGTGATTTTTCAGTCACTGTGTGCGGCTTATGGTATATGGATGTATTGCAATAGATGTGACGGCCTCTGACCCATTCCCGAACTCTATCTCGATATACCTTTCGCGTCCCATTTGCTGTCCGAGAACAGAATTAAGATACACGTTATTTTGTCAGCGTGAGGGTGACTGATGGGGGATGTTTCATAACGTCTTGGTTGCATATTATTTGAATTTGGTGGCATTTTTGATGCGTTTCCCTTACTGCTTACTTTCATCTTCACTTTTTCGATTTTTCTTTGGTCCGAATTAAATTTACATTTATCAAATGACAGAATGACCTAGAATGAGCTTTAATGCTTGATCTCAAATTTTGGGGTGTTCTGTAAGAATTTCTACTTCATAGTCTTTAAGAATTGTATAGGAATTGATCGCAATATTGTTTATTTTTACTCAGAATTCCGACTTCCACGCTTTTTAAAGAACGTATTTATGCAGAAACTATGGTCAGTCGTATGTGAAGATACTTGACCAAGATATTTTGATTGGAATTTATTAGCGTAGTCTTTTGTTTATGTAATAAGCTTCTACTTTTCAGTTTTTACACTAACTTGTGCTGTACCTCACAAAGCTTTTGATCTTCTTCCGTGACCTTCTTCAGTGTGTGAGACTTAGCACTATTCACAAGTGTCTCAGTAATAGTGCTGTCCCAAGTGTGTGACAATTTGTGTCTCCCCCCGTTTCGGTTCACCAAATCCCATGGAAGGGAGTAACAATCTTGAACAAAGATCCATCATGGTGTGAGAGGGGTGTTAAAGAGGCTATCTACATCTGTGCTCACAACCCAAGCCCGAACCGAGACGGGGAGAGACACCAGTTGTCACTCATGATCATAGTACTGAGATATTTCTTTCAATTACCGATAAAAAAGATCACACTTTCTCTTGACGTAGCATTTACTGCAAAAGACACTCATCTGTTAGTGAATTCCAAGGTTCATACATCAGCGTTCGAATCAGTGTGCGACCTAAATTGTATTTGTAAAATAAATCGCAGCCATATCACGAGTGGCATCATGGTCATATCTTAAGCCATAAAGCGTATGGAACAATTATTTCGTTATTCAAATAATATATGATTAAAAATGAAATTATTCTACAAATTGTGTGTCAGATTTGTTGGTTAACGAACATGGCACGTTGACAGAATTTAAGGTAGTCTTTCCTTATTCTACATTGAACGGTTTTTTTGAAAGATATTTCAATGTCGGGGTTGTGTGTGTTAGGACTACATGTATATTGATCTTTATGCACGTGATAATGGTCCCAACATTGCAAAATGTAACAAAATGCCCCAGTTATAGTCTCAGGTGACAATAAATGATTAAGTTGTAGAGTATATTTTAGAAAACAAGATTTGAAGTTCAATACGTCCTTTAAAAACTCGCCAGAATGTCTGCAATCAACGACTGTTGCGGCTATTCTATTTCAATTTTTTTAGAAATAAAATTTTACTCGGTAACACGCGTTTGGAATATGCGATTTGAGTAGAAGCCATCAGTATTAATTGTAGATTTTATTTACCATGCACCTTCACAAAAATTCGTGTTGAGAGGTTACCGGTATTTGCGAACAATAAGAATAGGTTTTACATTTGTGTTAGCTACCCTGAAATGTACTCAGAAAAACCTGTGACTCATCAAGTAACCCGACCTTATCGGGACATGACATTTGTGTGAAAAGTGACAAAAAATGATTATATCACGGCTGACGCTTCGAACAATAGGATAATTGCATTTGTATTCCGCATACACACAGGCTTGCCTGTATTGTCGTACGTACGCTTCGGTGCGTTCATCCTATTGTTCGAAGCGCCATCCGTGGTGTAAGTCTGTTACAACTACTCGTCGTCCAATGTATGCGACATACAAGAGCAAATTATTATCTCGGCTGCGCCTCGATATATAATTACGCTCTTGTATGCCGCATACAGTGGACAACTCGTGTTGTAACTAGTACATGTTGGATGTTTCGTTCATGCACATTAAAAATGCGTGTATTAAAAATAGCACTCCGAACTCCCTAATTGATGTGGCATCGCCGTGTAGCGTATCGGACGCGCCGTTAGAAGAGGTAGCCATCGGGTCACTTCCTAAACCTAAGATGTATGTTAAATTTCTTAATTTAGACCCCATTCCCATAGACATCATTGGTCTATGCGTATCGACCCAACTCTGCGGGGAATCTCGTTAAGTGCAATCAGCTTAACTGAATAAAACCCACCCTCTTGTTTCCAACGTACTAGTATAGTCACCAGATTTTCTGCATTTTACTTAACGTCGGGAAGAGGCGTATCATTCAGTTAACCAGGTTGCAGTCAGCGAGAGTTCCCACATAGTTGGGTCGATTCACGTAGATCGGTGGTGTCTATGGGAATGGGGCCTTGGATAAGAAAGGTTGTGTTTCAGATGAGGAGTATATAAGAGGTCTGCGGGCGCCTTCCTTGTATATGTCTGCATGAAAATAATTTTGAGAAAAAGCATAAGTGGTGCTAGTAGTTTACTATTAACGGACTAAATGAACCTCCACTTTGTTGCTCTCCCACTCCTTCCCTTGCATTCTTTGAAGCACGCACTCTGTACGTCCCCGAACTTTTTGCAGTTTGTTAAGTAATCTGTTTCAGCTTCTACGGGGATATTTAGTGAATCTTAGCAATCCCGCACGAAAATGCAGTAGTATCGAAGTAGCAAAGAAGCATTAACGCAGTAGTGGTGTGGAGCATATTTGCAGTAGAAATGCAGCATACCCTACTGCAATTCTACTTCAAAAATTACATAGGATTGTACAGAGGAGGAGCATTAATGCAGTAGATTAGCAGCATGATAGAAGCATGTTTCAAATATGCTAATTAGCTCCCAATGTGAAGCAGATTTGAGGCATATTTGCAGTATGATTGCAGTAGTCTACTGCGCTGGAGCATCTACTGCGTTTTCGTGCGGGATACCTTCCAAAGCTAATGATTACTTGTTATTTACAGACTTTTTTTGCTATATCATCATTTCAGATGAGGGTAAAGTTAGACAACGACACTATAACTTCACCTCGTGAAAGCGACCCAGGTGCAAACCCAGACACAACGCATATGAGACACCGAAAAAAAAGAGACACGGTTACTGTCAATGATCATTAAACTCAGCTCAAAATCACGTGGCAATCTGATGTATCCTGTTTTCTTGACAAATAAGGTATACTGCAGGTAATTTAACTAAACTAAACCGCAAACGCAGTCACCCGGAAGAAAATTTTGACCAATAAAAGGCGCGTGGGGAGTGAATGCAACATGCGTGATATGTAAGGGGAATCAACATGCACTTTTAAATACAGAAATTTTACGTACCGTAGGCCTACCGCGTACCCTTTGTTATGATTTTATTTCGTGACTGTCACCTCATCGGCAAGAAGGATATACGAGAGTTTGGTTTAATCTGTTCCATATCCGGATGCAAGTAAGTGGCTTCGTTAAAATGACTATTTTTGTAGAAGGTCAACTAGTATTACAAATACTAGATGCAAAGGGTATGAATTATTAGCACGAAAAATTCTATTAAAATAATTTTATGGTGTCCAATGTCACCTTCGCTTAATTACTTCATTTAAATATGCCTCCACGAGCATTTTGCAAGTAATTCTACCAGTATGCCATTATACATTGTAAGCATCTATGCATAATCTAGATTTTGGATGTTATTTTTACAACTTGTTAGCATATGTTTCAATATTTTGAATATGGCATATATGGCCAAATGATATTTATCCAACTCAGACATCGTATTATTTTGGCATGAAAGATTCCCCTCAATGCCTTTCAATGTAAATTTGCAACTAATAGCTTATATTGACCTCTTTAAGTACATTCGGTTGATGAAATATTATTGAGGAAATACACTCGGGCGCCTCTATAAACAACCGGTGCGACATTCAGATTGGTTTATTCCGATTTACTTGAGGGCATTTTATGGCTGTCAGGTTAATATAAAAAGCTGGAAAATTTAATTTAACCCCGCCACCCTCTCTCATTTCACCCCGGGTTTCCTCACAAATATATTTCAATCCCCGCCCTCGCTCCCATTCCCTTTATCCCCTTTTGTCTTTGTAGGTTTCCATTTTGATGTTGAGTTTTAAAGTAAAGGCATCTGAAACAGTTTAGGAGTTAAATAAGGATCCAATTCGGTCAAATTCCATAACTACCCTTATAAAAAGTTGCTCTGCCTTGTCCGAACTTTGCAGCTGTCAAATTCTACGTTCTTTCTTTCTTACTTTCGCCATACTTTGTATATAAGATAATGTTAAAGGCTTCTGAACATTGCTATTAGCGTACTTATGTGAACCTAGAAGTCATCACTAGTGGAATTTTTACCCCGCCCTCTTTCTCATATCATCATTATGTAGTCTCGCTTTAGGGCCAAGGAAATGTTTGTTGCATTTTACTTTTATAAAGTCTAACAGTCACATAATAGATCTTTGTCACGAAGGCTGTGTTCCAGTTATTATTTGTTAACATAGATTATTCACGTTACGAAAAAAGGTCCCAGGCAGCCACTGCAGAATATCTGGGAAAATGTCGTCGGGGACACACAAGTCATTCTACAGCTGCAAATGTGAAATATACACGCATAGCCCTACACGTTTGCACTTTTTTTAAATGGTGTGTGTCCTTTGCGATTATATTTTTTCTTTCTTTAAAATGTTTACATTCATTCAACACAGATGGAAAAACTGCTTTGCAAAATGCACTGTTTTGTCGTGGAGAACGGAATTCATTTTTCAGTAGTAAATGTCAAATTATCATGTTTCCCTTTCATTTCTCAAAAGCAATATTTCTTTAATGGTGACATACTTCCCTTTTCTTTTATCTATTACTTTATTTTGGTATATTGTTTAGGTTGCCTCCCCTACAGCAGTAATCGAGTAGAGCAAAGAACTGGCCGGACCCAACTACTAAGTAAAAACCAGATCTACACAGAAAGTATGGCAGATGGAAACGTTACTTTGCTTTTGAAAAGAGTGGAAACTGCTGAAACGTCACTCAAGTCACTGAAAGATAATGCGGATGTCTTCTTTGTTCTGATCATGGCAATCGTCATATTTTGTAAGTGTACTAGTGCAACGTGATATTAAAATCATTAGCAACATGAGAACGAACTGAAGATGTTATCTTATTAAGTGTCGTCAGCAGCTGAATAGTATCCATATTATTGGAAATGTTATCTGACATGCAGTATCTCGCACAACATTTTACATCTAAGATCACTGTCTTGATTCATCTGCTAACTCTAACAGCCTAAAACTTTACCAAAATAGAAAAAAAACGGCTTAAATTGGCTTTGGTTGTGTTAACGCAGCTTCTGAGAATGAAATTCCAACTTGTTATGTTATCACGTATTTTTTAGTCATGCAAGCTGGTTTCGCCTTCCTAGAATGTGGTTCCGTTAGAAGCAAGAACACCACCAATATTCTCATCAAGAACATGCTAGATTGTTGTAAGTAGGGTAGCAGGGTGGATATCTGTGTTGAAATAAAATTAGTTGATAAACCATAATAGGGTCAAAGAAAAATCATGATGAAAACAAAAGAAAAAAGTATCAATATTATTTTTTTAATCCCACGGAGATTGAAAACCAAATTCACACTTCAAATCAGTACTTTTAACAGTAGATTATGTGTTATAAAGACCAGTAACAAATAAGACCTAGCGTCATGCTAGAGAAATCTTATTTCGATCCGTTTTATTAATTTTCAGTTATCTCTGGCATTGCTTACTGGGGCGTAGGGTACGCACTTGCATTTGGAGAGCCAGATAATTTCTTCCTGGGGACCCGCTATTGGTTCAGTGAGAACATGCCCGGCGACATGCACTTTCATTTTTGGTTTTTCCATTTTGTGTTTGCTGCCACCGCTGCCACCATTGTGTCCGGCGCTATGGCGGAGCGGTGTGAATTCATTGCGTATTTTGCGTATAGTTTTGTTATAACTGGTAAGAAGGGATTTCGATCTTGCTACAAGATTAATGAAATTCAGAATGATACATTAAAATATAAAGTAAAAACCATAATATCTGTGATTATATTTACATTATTAATAACACTTATATAAATTATCTTTTTAATGAGGAATTAATATACGTATATACCATTGAAAACAGACGATCACTTAACGATAAAACTTAAAATCACCTCTCAGGAGTCGTGTATCCAATCGTCACACACTGGGCGTGGTCTTCAAGTGGTTGGCTGGCTGTTGGCATAGATGGTATCGCTTACAAGGTAAATGAGCTCCTAGTTCACTTTTCAAGGTGTGGAAATATATGCAGTGCAGTACAATTATCTATACGTGTGTCATCAATAGCTAAGTCTTTGTGTCTTAACCATGTAAAATATTTTAGTTGTTGTATGATATCGTATTACAGGATTTTGCAGGCAGTGGGGTGGTCCATCTGCTAGGAGGCACAGCAGCGCTGGTCGGTGCTATTTTATTGGGACCGAGGATAGGAAGATTTGACTCGATTGATGGGAAACCCAACGATATCCCCGGGCACAGTGTTCCGGTAAGGCAAGGTTAGGGCTAGGGTAACGGTAAAGGTGAAGATAGGAAGAGGGTAATTACCCGAAGTGCGCTGAATCTTAAATTGTTGGGTATTTGACATAAATTACTTTTTAAATCTATAGCTAGCTAGTGCTGGATTTACTATTAGTCGAAGTGACAATCACCTCCCCGTCGGAGACAGGTGGGGCTATTTTGTCTTGTTACTTTACCTGCATTCTCAGTGGACCCCCTGAGGTCTCTAAAAGGGAGACGCAACGCTATCACCTAGTTATATTGTAAGTCCTATACTAGATTTTAAAAACTTCATTTATGTGTCTTTTTATCTGTCTATCTATCTATCTATCTATCTATCTATGTCTGTTATGGAAATTGCATTTCAATCAACTGAACAGAAAAATTAGAGCATGTTCATTTATATAATTTCAGCTTGCCGCCCTGGGCGGATTCATACTGATGTTTGGTTTCTTCGCCTTCAATGGTGGTTCCCAAGCCAGTATCTCGCAGCCCGGGGACGGGGCTGCTGTAGCACGAGCTATGATGAACACCGTTATTTGTGGGAGCTTTGCAGCCTTTACATCCATGATTCTGAAGAAATGCGGACTCGCATGTATCAATGTAAAGTATTTCATTCGTTCTTATTGTATTTCATTCAGGTAATTTATGAATGAAAACCTTAAATATTCAACATTGTCTTTTTCTTCCTTGATATAGATTTCAAATGTTTTATCCAGTATTTTAGTGTAACTCGAAATCGTTACCTTCAATATTTTTAGAGCTTTTTAGTTGTTATCCAAATAAAAGTTTTTCGTTCGCCTTCTCGTTAAGAACCTATATCTTATTATTTTACATATTCAGTGCTCATGTGGACATCCATCGAACTGGAGTCTCCTGGTTACAATCAACGGCGCCCTCACAGGCATGGTGAGTTGCTTAAACCCCCTTTACACTGGACGGCGTCCTTTTCTGCGTCCCGTAGTACGGCCCCGTTTGAGAGTAAAAAAAATACTTCACGTGCTGACAACTGGCCGATCATTGTGCATTCATTTTGCAACCAAAGCTATGCTTGTGCCTCCTTTCTACGCCCACAGCTACGCCAGTTTCATGGTTGCAAAAAGGACGCCGTCAAGTGTAAAGGGGGTTTTAGTCTTTATCATTATCGTTATTAGTTTTGCGCTATACCTATGAATTGCCCAGTTTTGCACCTTTACATCCACCTGTCCGACTTTCAAGTAGTTTTAAAAAATCAATAAATGAATGATTTGATAAATTAATAATACATTCCCTGTTTTAATCAGATCCTCGTTTTCCTAATAATGTTTAATTTAGTTAAATTATTCTCTGAATATATATTCTTTCAATATTGTCTTTAATTGTTGCTTTGATACTTTGTTTGTCCACCTAGGACTTACGTCACCAAAAGCACAACTATGTATAGATATTTGTATTATACTACTGTTATGTCAGTAAATTGTCACCACTTTCGTACAAATAGGTTGCCGCCTGTGCAGGCTGTGACGTGTTAATGCCGTGGGGAGCGTGCATTGTTGGCGTTATTGCAGGGATCACTTACTTATTCTGGAGCTGGGCTGTCCAGGCCATGAAAATAGACGATCCCCTGGACGCAGTGGCAGGTACTTATCATTCCACTGTCTATGATATCTATATGTAATAAGTGAAAATTTATGAAAATGCTTTGTTAAAGGTGGTCTTCTTTCCTTAGGATAAGTTCGTGTCATGTGTAATTATACTATCTCGTGCCGAAGGGATGCTGCTATACTGCTGCACGTTTTAAAAGCAAAATAAAATTTAAATAATTTTAAGTGCATCTATCTCGATTTTGGTTTTGATTCGACCATCTTCTATAAAAATCATTTTTTTCACACTGAATATCTTTCAAGTGCATGGCGGAGGGGGTCTCTGGGGTCTGATAGCCGTGCCAATTTTTAAAATGAATGATGGCATCATCTTCGATCCTTCCAATGTGACAGCCTGGAAGGTAAATTGCTTTTCTTTTTTGTAACATACAGAGCAAAGGTATCCGTTTTCATATTTTATACATCACTCTAATCACCATACCTATCATGACTTCGAACTATATCTTCATATTTTGATAAAGGCATATAAATCAGTGTCATGACGGCTTTATCTTCGTTTTGTTGCTAAGTGACTCACTGACTCACTTTTTTCAGTCGTTAGGAGTCAATATGGTCGGGGCAGTAGCCATTGTCGGATGGACGGCAGTGATCTGCCTTGTCCTCTTCGGGATACTGAAGCTGTGTAAAGTGTTGCGGGTAAATGAGGACATTGAAATCAAAGGTATTTTGTTTTTAATGATCCTAGAGCGGTAAAGTTTTCCTCTTGAGTAGTGCTGGTATAAAGTGACCATTAGGGCGAACCAGAAGCTATGATGCCTTGTCTTACTGGTTCCGTAACTGCGAAAATCTGACACAACTAAGCAGAATAACAGTTTCATTTCAAAGATTGAATTTTAAAAATGAATTTGTATGGTGATTAAGAAATAGGTTTATTTAGAAATCATTTTGCTTTAATCTACTTTTTTTTGTCTCCCTCAAAGTATTAAGTTCTAAAATAAAATGTTGTAATTTGTTAATGTATATGTTTTTTTAAATTATTTTCTGTCTCTAGGACTAGATATTCCCAAGCATGGTGAACCCGCCTATCCATCCGAGGCGTGGGGCGATGGTTGGAACTCAGGGCACTTGACCATGCACGGGCACGTGGCAATGAACAGTGACAGTAAGGCGATAAATATGTCAGGTTAATTGCACCCCACTTTTCTAACGTACTAATTTTACTTAATTAACTTTCTCATATATTAAAACATATTGTATGTCAATGAATGATCGGTAGAGTCATAACATTATTGTGTTTTGTAACTCTTCATAGGCCTAATTTGTGCATTCGTTGTAATATAATCATTCATTTCAACTTCATGTTAAATTACCTATACTTTCTTTTATTTTGATAATTTGAACCCCTAAACTGCACACGGCATGTAGTAAAATACTCAATACACAAATCAGACTTTAAAAATTGTTTCTTAAACTTAAACTAACCGATATACAATGGAATCTACTTAGGGAATTTGATTAGTTTATATATCTGTCTTTGATTAGCCTAGTAACCATTCTTCATCATAATGTAGTAAATACACCACAGTATACGATAATTTTGTAGACTACTAGCGACTTCTGTGGTCAGGGAGTAACCACATCCCAATTCTCCACTGCAATTTCTTTTTGTCACAAATAGCACACATACATTGAATTCAGTTTCATATTGTTTGGATTTGAAATATCATCCATTTAAACTAAATAGTTTAATCTATACGCGTTAATGCTTGTTAATGCTTTGGGAAAAGATCAAAACTCCTAGCTTTTTCAAAATATATTTCCTCCATTTCGGTAAATTTAAAAAATGGGGATTGCTTTCTTTAATTGGTTACAAATTATAATAAAGACAGTTTATTATAGCGGTGTCTTGGGTATGCTCTTTCAGATCTTGAACCTGTTGTAGTCCCCAAGGGCTATGTGAAGTCGCCAGAAAGATACCAGTACCATGGCGAAATGAACAATGGTCAGCTGACAAACCGTGCAGTCTTCATTGCCAAACAACCCGGCCAGGAATATGACAACGCGGCGTATACTCATGAAAACACGCATTTTTAGGCAATACGTGAAATAACCTTCGCATGGATTGTGACGCAAAAAATGTAGAAAGAAGGGGCCTTGCATTATTAATGCATTTGTTTAATAGAAAAATATCAGCAAGATGGTAAATTTGGTCTACCATTCTTTACTTCAGGATTAGGTCAACCCCTTAATTTTAAGGACAAGTTAAACTCAAGAATAATGTTACCCGATATTAAAGCAAACTAGGAAGTGATAGTTCGACTGTTTCATTTCATTTCATTGTCATCCTGAGGTACAAATAATGAACAATCTCTAAAATAACTTACGAACTTACGTGGATTTGGGATCAAAGCTTTAGTTGACGAGACGCTAAGAGTGGTTATTTTTTGCACAATTTCAGAGTTAATCTATATTTGGTTTGATGTAATATGATGAAAGATCATGATTTTACATTGTAGTTTTATTTTCAGATGGCATTTAAGATATTATATTCTTGTTCTCCATATTCCAGATAAACACTCATTATATCATTAAACATTTTAGACTTATTGATCATTTTTATATAATATTATACGTGAAATGTAACAGTCGTCACAACAAAATAAAAAGAGTTATACAAAGAATAGTGCGACTTCTTGATATAATGTGAATCAGGCTCGTAGCCAAAGGTTTAAGGTACGAGCCAAGCCGCCTAAAGTTAGGCATGATAAGTAAGCGTTTCACGAATATCCGTCAATTTCCAGTCTATTTTTATTTCACCGTCCTTTTTCAAAAATGTCCTCACTTCGGCCATATTCCACATTTTCTCTTTCTAGAACGTGTGTTTGTTAATACAATCATTTTCACCTAATTCATACCGTTTATCTGCTTATTTGTGAAAATTGACAACGATTTCATAAAAAATAAATAATATGTACTAACATAGATTATATAATTGCTAATGACAATAATCCAAATAGTTTAATCTTCGCCCCGTAATATAGGCCTATACGTGAAAAAAAAAATGAAACAAAACAAAATATAAATAAATAAATATTAATTCATTTTAATATAAATGTACTGTTCATTTAACTGCATGTAGTGCTTACGTTTACTGTTCTCAAATGCAGAAGTACCTCAGCTAAAAAGCGTAGAAATGCTTATATGCACGCATCTTGTTACATGTCGATCTCCACGTGGTTTTGTTTACGCCGGAAGTGCACTTCTCTTCAGGTCGGATGTTTTAGACCTTCTTTTCCCTACCCACGTGAGTATTCTGGTATTAGTTTATGCGCGCACTGATATGTACATGTAACTTCACTTCCACCGGTAGAACCCGAGAGCTTGCTGGCACTGCAGCACGATGTCCGAGCCATGCCCACCGTACACGGCCGAGCAGTTGCTTAGCGATGCTGTCACGAAGAAAGATTTGGCAAGCTTTCTTCAGAACTCGGCAGCAGAAAAGGTACATTTATCATTGGTTGTATGGTGTAAATGTGTTGTCATTTTTAGCGCTGTGATCTCACATGTAGCCTTAATTGGTCAATCCTTCTGGATGATCGACATCGTTCTCTAGCAATATCATATGCCATTTGCTGTACATGTATAAGTAATGTATGCAGTTGTAATGAATTATATGTCAGAGAACGATATTTTATAGAAACCTAAGTTCTTGTAAGAGGGCAAGAATGTGATTATTATCGGACCACAGTTTACCCTTACCGGTAAATGGTACCGGTAATGGTAATTACTTTCTGTGTTTCACTTGAAGAATATCACATAACTGAGTGTATGCGTAAATGATCGACAGCGTAAATGAGTATTCCTTTCATGTTCTAGTTTGGTTACAGAATGTGACACAGGTAGTGCGATGCAATCAATCAACACACTCTTTATGTGTTGGCCAAATGCAGTAGTTCACTGCGTACACTGTAGAAGGAGTGAAATAATGACATTAATTTTGCTTGTAAAAAATGAAAATTTTATCCCAGCATGGAGTAAATCATATACAATGTATCAAACTAGACTGCTGGCCACAATCTGATATTGCACCACCGTTATTGATATTTAAGACTTTCTAGAGAAACCCCTGGGTCAGGGTGCAGGAAACTGGATGTGTTGCCAGCATCCCATGCTTTTTCCATCGTATTATTTTTAAGATCAAACAATTGACCTTCAACATACAGTTGACTTCATATTACCAATGCATGTAATGTACCTCTTTATAATGCAGACTAGCACATGCTATGTTTTTTATGCTTCTTTTTTTAGTTTTTGGCAGCCAGAAAGCTCTTGGGAAACTTAAAGAATGTCTGCAAGGTTCACACCAAGGAGCAATTTATTGAACATTACAACACCATGTTTCAAAGAAAGGTATTACACATGTGCACAGACATCAATTTTCACTTTTGACATGTTCACTCCTGTAATATTTCTCAGTATATCTAGAAAAGTAATTACTATGTTCATTAACTACAAATTTAAGATTCAACTGAGATAAATATTTCTTAATGTATGTGGTGTAAAAATATTTTGAATTCTTCCTTTACTTTTGAAAATTTATTGCTGCATTGCAGGCCTTCAAAAATACAAAATATGAAGAGCCTGTAAAACAAGCATCTGTTCAAAGGCCCTCATCATCAGCATCCACCAAAGAAAACAATTACAGTATTAATAGTGCAACAACAGTAAACAAAACAAGGAAGACTGGAACTGATGCTAATGCCAATGAAATCAATGGTGGATATCTTGTCTTGCAGGTGAGACTAGGCTATGATGTCAGTTTTTTTGGAAGACCAGCATGAAATGTGCCTTATATACTGATTAATGTACAAATGTTTTGTAATCTCTTACCCCATTCACACTACAGTTGCAAAAATGCGCATTTCTATAATCCGAATTTCTCGTGAGGAATGCGATTCGGTATTGCGTTCACACACGCTAAGCCAAACCGAATTACACGTTGAAAATTTCAGGTTTAACTTCCTGTTTTGAACACTCGCGCATGCGCCGCACAGGAAATCTTAAAATACCAACAAAAATTTGTGACGACAAATGCAACTCTAAAGACATTCCAGCATTCTTGAGAAGTATAAGACGGCAAAATAAGTTTGTTTCCTCATGTTGTAGAAAGTGGTGACCTCCAAATACGTTTGGTGCAATCGCTAAAGTAATAAACAAGCGTTCATAGATACCCGCACTTATCTGCACACATGCGCAGTAAGATCTGTACAGGTGTCGATTCTGGTAAGTTATCCTGATCGCGCTTAGAAATCCACCACGCTTAATTGCAGGATTTTGAAAATGTGCATTACAAAAATCCTCTTGCGTTCACACTACTGCATTTATTCGAATTGTGACCTAATTCGCAATTTATCCGGATAACTGAGCGTAGTGTGAACGGGGTATCTGTGTGCATGCATACACATTTCTTCATATTCTTTCAATTTAGAAATTGAATTTAACATCATAACCTTCATCTTGATGTTTATTGTTTAGTCATTCATTAGCTCTGTATTTTCTGAGGTTGACTATTTTGATTTAAAAATCGAGCCAAATTGGCAAGTGCATTGTGAGGATTGTTTTGTAATATCACATGTTGATTCTTTTTCTTGTGTTTTCAGAAAATAAATAACTATGAACTACGAGATGGAGAGATGTACAGAAAAACTGTCCTAGAGAAAGGCAATGGACACGATTTCCCAATGGTAGGGGATGTGGTGGTATGCCACTATGTCAGCAAGCTTCAAGATGGAACAATTTTTGACTCAAGACTCAGAAAAAGTAAGATTGTGTCTGTATGCCTTTCATTTTGGCAACCCCTTCTGTTGCCTCATTGCTCTGTTTCAGATAGAAGTTAAAATTTGATTTTTTTTAAATAAGCAACTTTAACTGTGACTAGATATGAAGTAGGACACAGATTCCTGTTATTATTCAGGGTCTGGTTTGACACACACTTACCAAAATGAAAAGTTGTACAATACAGCTTTATATGTATCACGGTGCTTTCTTTTTGTGATCACTTGCAGCCAAAAAAGGAAAGAAGTGCCACCCATTTAAGTTTAAGATTGGAGAGAATAAAGTGATTAGGGCTGTAAGTATATTTGTTATGTATTTGTTTCAGATATATTTTCATGCATCACATTTCATTTTAAGATCTTACAAATAAAAAACCATCCCAAACATAAGATAATGGATTTTTCCTGATCTCTTCCCAAAAATTTTTAGACACATAACTCCTGATTTTCAGTGGGAGGAGGCAGTATTAGATATGAGCATTGGTGAGAAGGCAGAACTCCTGATAAACCCTGACTGGGGATATGGAAAGAAGGGAGCATTTGAAGGAAAGTATCCTTTTAAAGTGTATTTTTATACACATTAATTTTTGTGAAAAAGCTTCTGTTTCATTAAACATTGTGTCAGAGTACTTATGGTGTCTCCCACATACCTAGCATATTCTTTCCTTCTCCAAGAAAAATTATGTGTGCCTTACCATTATTAATTATTGTCGTTTTTAATTTCTCATGCTTATGTTCTTAATTTATTTGTAAATTAAACTGATGTGATCAATCGTGAGATTATAGGATAGTTGAACTTAGATTTCAAAACATGCAATCCAACTAAACAAAGAAAAGAAACATTGTATGTTTTCCTTATCTACAATTCCCAGGGTTCCACCGGATGCAGTGTTGGTGTGTGAGCTGGAATTGTCAGGAATTGACAGATAGAGTGATTGTGTATATTCCATCTAATTCTGGGGATAAATGCTTACATATCAGATATAAATTATCCAAATTTTGAATACAGCTTATGTTGCTAGCCATGACGATATTTTACAATCCCCATGGACAGCAAGAATTTTTTCTCTTATGCAATTCATGTGATAGTAACCAAACCAATGAACCAATTGTATTTCAGCGTATATGCTTTTTTAGAATTTTTTTTGATATACCATAGAAAATGTGTTTGTTTGTCTTTTTTTCAGGGTTGAGTTTTGAAAAACTGTGATATAAAAAAAGCAATTTCCATTGTTCAAGTATTAAACCCAAACGACATATTAATATATTCAAAATGGAATTCCATATATATATCCTGTACGTATAACATTGTTAAGTTGTTGTTACAAGTTATGAGCCAGTTAATTGCAATAAAGAAGTCTTTGCTTTACATTTTTTACTTTATACTTTATAGGAATTAAACAATATGATGAGGTAACGTAATTGGCATTCCAAATTCTGCATTTCCCTGAGCTTGGACAGCTTTTAGGTCTGAAAACAGAAAGATAAATTGAAAAATAACTATATTCATAGTATGTAGTTGGCTGAAAAGTAGCTACTAACCACAGAAAGATTGGAGGTATCCACCTTTGTGTTTGGTAAAAATCTACAAAGTTTTGGCTAATTCCTACCAACACGGATGTCAGATTCAGTTCAGTCTTCTGGTGAGGTGTTGAGATCAATATCAAACTCCTACTGCTGTGTGTTCCCAGGTTTATAGCATGGCATGGCCTCATATTTCTAAATTGTCAAAAATGTTTGAGGATTAAGCAGTTGCTTCTTTGAGAGTCCTCTGTGCCATCTTCAATGCGCCCTCGTATGTTTTATTTCCTCCTATAAAGCCACCTGCATGGACAAATATGCAGTCTGGAATGCCACTCAGTTTTGACAGTTCATCATCTCGCACACCTCTCCAAGCCTCCAATAAGGACAATCTGAAAATCAAACGGCAGGGAGCTGAAATTTATTTTCACAATTTTGGCAGTTACTGTCATACAATCAGTGATTAATGCATTTATAATTAAGGCCCAATTTCAATATTGCCCTTATGCAAATATCCCTTGAATACAGCCAATGCATAAAAACGAGTAGATTTCATGTTTTAGAATACTTCGATATCCACAATTTTATTTATCTTTTGGAAAATGCATAACCATGACCATAAAAAACTTGTTTGACTTATATTGGACTACTGTTAATTTCAACATTAAATATACATGCAAATTTGCATTTAATATGTATACTCTATTTACCTATTTTCAAATGATCCCAGCCTGACAGACACACATTGCACCCTCCAGTGGTTGTTCTGGTCCTGGTAGAGCACAAATTTAATCAGAGGCTGTATATTCTGCTCTTGTTCCAGTGTAAATAAGTGGTCCTTCCATGGGCAGCCACCCTCTTCCAGCACCAATATCTCCCCACTGTCATCAACCTTGAACATGGGGATAGCACCAATACTTTTATGATCTTTATAGGATTTTGGATGGGTTACCTTTTTCAAAATAATATACTAAAACCTTTTTGTCACAATGATAACTAAACTGGAAAAGAAGAGTTTTGTATCTTCTTTTTCTCTTTCACATCTAAATTGTGTAATTATTATACATGAAACCATGCAACTAGATGATACATTAGAGCTATGGCACAGAAGTTCAATTTTAATTTTAAAACAATTCATTAGTTAAATAAGTTTTCCTTGAATCTTTAGTATAAAGAAAATTGAATGTTATGGCACAAAATAATGTCTGCCTCACCTTGAAGCGACCTGCCAGTGCTTTTTCCACAAGGGTTCTTGCTGGCAGCCATGAATCAGTGTAATAGGAGACCCTGTCCAAGAACTCTGCTCCAACCATTTCCATAGCTTTATGAAACCTAGTCTTAAATATAAAGAGCAAAATTATGCATAAACAACTCCAGTTTTGCAGTTAGAGAGGAAACTGGTGCTTAAGTTAAAGACTGCACCTTGTCCAAATCTGTTTTTTATCTAAACACAACAAATTTTCAAAACATTGCTCATCTATTAAAAGATTAATTATATTTATAACAAAGTTTTAAAAAAACTAAGGTTGAATGATACGGTTTGTCTTAACACTGATATAAAATATGTCATGAGACAAAAATGATACACCTTTCTCCTAACACTTACATCGGTATCCACATTGCCCTGATTCCATGCTGGGTTTAAATAGCTCACTCTACTGCTGAGTGTAGTGCTTATGTGATACCTGAAAAAGGCAAATTTCATGAATTATAATGTGCTCCATACTAAAAAGCAGGCGTAACCTCAAATGAAGACATTCTAAGTTGCATGAGATATAATTGCTGAAATCTCTTATTGGTGGCAGTGACCGTTGATTATAGTCAAGGGTCCCTGCCCATTATAACTCAGCATTTTAACATTTTTTTAACTTTCATTATTTTTTCAACTATTTTCATCCAATAAAGAGAAAAAAAAGAAAGCCATACAAATAATGACCTTTAAACTGACACCCACGCGCATACACACACACACACACACACACACACACACACACACACAATCTTTTCTGATATGTAAAACATCATGAACTCTTAATTTCAATGTGCCCTGAATATGTGGAGCTACTCTTATGCAACACAATTGTACCTTGGCACGCCATCAGTCTGTGAGATTCCATTGTCTATAGCATCAATTTCTTCCACAAAATTTTCATAAACTTTGTCAAAAATGCTGCTTGTGATTGGGTCTTCTTGGCTTTTCTTAAGCAGCTGTGCAATAATAGACTTTCCAAAATGGAAGTAAACCAATCCCGCACTACTAAGTTTGGTCTGCCATTGTTTATCTGGACACAGTGAGCTCATGGTCTCTTTGAATGTTCTGAAATAACAAAGAAAAATAGAGAGAATGTCAACTCCATATCAATCTTAGCAAGTGACTTCAAGTTAACAATTGAAATAAAACTTTATTCTATGCAGTGTTTTCTCTTTCAACATACATACCAGTTCATACAAACCTTAGGTATATATAAGCAGAGCTTGACATACCTATTGGTATCATTTGCCCAGCACAGGTGATTCCAGTGGTCAGGCAGAAACACAATTTTGTAGTATAAAGTCATACTTGCCCACGAAAACAAGTGAGTTGGTTATGGATCTCTTGCTCTATGTAAATTAGATTTCAGAGAACTTTCCATCCTATTTGAAAAATTTTATTCTGACTCTTTCTGATCAGTGTTCAAGAAATTATTTCATACCTTTGGTGATGGTCATATCTATGAGATGCTGCATCAAACACCCCTCCTACATCAACCACAACATCACATGTACTTAATATTGCAGGGTCCCTTGTTCTGAAATTATGATTTGGCAAGTTACAAATACTCTCTCCTGATGCATGTCATGAAAGATGCTTTAACAGTGTTCACCTAAACAGAGAAATTACCTCAAAGACAAAATATGCTGAAAATTTTATAAAAGAGGGAAGTATACATAACAGTCTAATAAGTACAATACCTTAAAATGCATAAATTCATCAGTCATTGTGTTATTAATACTCATCAAAGCTATGATATATTTGTGTAGCTGTTTTAAATGAATCAGTTCCAAACAATTTTCGTGATGTAAAAGTATCTTTCGAGACATGAAATAAAGTCGACACAGTTTAATAATACTGGATAGCATATGCTGAATATGCCATCCAGTATACATAAATAATTTCTGTTTCTTTACCGGACAATCTTAGCATCTTGGTACTCTGGCAGTTGCTTGACCAGAAAGCAGGCCAAAACTTCATCACAGTGGAAGGTTCCATTATGTGTGCCTATCAGTTTCTCTCCACAAGGCTTTTTGGTTACAGGTGAGTCACCAGACATGTTCCTCTTGTAGCTTGATATGATGTAAGCTGGAGACCCCAATACAGTTGGATAGGGAGAGGTCCTATTATTCAGTTCTGACTGGAAATTTGATAATGTAACATGGCTATTTCATCAGAGATGTACTTTGTAATATAGTAAGTTATATGTTGACCAAGAAGTTAATCACAACAACAAAATCCACAAACTTTAGTCGTTACTAATGTTAAATGAAGTGTGATCAGTTCTTTGATCATTCTTGAAAGAAACCCATGTGACATCTATAATCCTGCAGTGAGTATGTGCTACTGCTAGTCAGAAAAAAAAATAATGATCGAGCATACTTGTCTGTCAATAACTCTCTTGAAGTAAACTGGCACAAAGAATTTTTATGGAAGGTGTTAGCTGAAAAAGGCCATACAACTTACAAGTAATGACCGCCTTTAAACTGGCACACACACACACACAC
Source organism: Lingula anatina (assembly GCF_001039355.2). The sequence goes on from NW_019773559.1 coordinate 369,722, forward strand.
ACACACACACACACACACTTCTGATATATATAATGCATGGGCCTACAGTTGCTTAATACAATGTCGATCTAGGTACCTTAACGGGTTGAAACGATCGTCCGAAAGCGACAGTGCCCAAGAATCTTAAATACCGCATGGACAACAGCAACCGGCAAGTTGTAATTAACTGGGTCTTTATCATAAACCATTACAGTATCTTATGTATTTCCGGCCAATTAAAAAAAGATAAATTTTTATTTAAATCATAATTATTTACAAAAGCATAATATTTTATATAATATAATGTTTTTTCTTCAGTTTTGAACTTATTTTTTACAAAACGGAGGGGTTACTAATTCATTTGAGAACAGTTAAAAGTAGCTGGATTGGGCCGATGATGGACACCTTTAGAGTGGCCTTGACCCAATAAGAGTCAAGCATGTCTGGTTCAATGTGTAAAAACATTTTAGAATGTTTTGAACTACTTTCGCTGGAATCTGAAGGTAACAAAATTTGTAGTTAATTAGATGACTAATAAATTTAAGATAGATCTATAGAATTGTTTATGGTAACTTATCAACAAGGAATTTTACGTCCGTGTAACAATGAGTTTGTAAAACTGAGGAAGCAAGCAATTGAGCGAAATGTTCACTCTTCAATTTCAATAAATATTTTAATTACATTACCACCGGATCCGACAGGGATTTCTTTCTTTTTTTTCTATTTTTCTATTATTTATTTATTTATTATTATTATTATTATTTTACAGAGTCATATTGCAACAGCTATGATTGACTTTCCCCTGAGTTGTTCTTACTTAATTACATGTACTGCAGTACATTCAATTTATATTCCAGAGCTATTTATTCCTTTAGAAGTTCCCGTAATTGACAGTATAGAGCCTTTATCGTTCCTTAGAGACTATGTTAATCGAAATGTACCTGTGGTCATCAGGGGTTTGACTGAACACTGGCCAGCTCTGAGCAAATGGAACCCAGGTTATTTGAGGTATTTACTGGTAGAGTACTGGTGTTCATGTACTAATTCATCTGCATGCACATATACAAAATGTAAAGCATGCAAGTGACGTGAAGATGGTTAACAATTATTTTAAGTCACTTATATTACACCTGTAAGTGTTAGAATGTATGATATGGAGCATACATGTAGTGTATTAGGAATGATATGTGCTTGACGTTGTTGTAATTTGCTAAGCACAAACAAGCACTAGTACTAGTACTAGTACAAGTACAGTAACATGTACAGATACCAATTCTCAACATACACAAAAGCAAATATCCAATTTTATATCTTATAAGTTTTTTACCTGTATAAATTGAATCTGTTTCTCCTTTTTGCAAATAAGCAGTTACCAACATGGGTTCTGTAAAGGGGGAGCGTAATGCTTCTTGAATTAATATACTGTATTAACATAGATACTCTGGTACAGTATTATTATTTCCCTTACAATATACATTGCATACTGGTATACTAGTAGTATTTGTGTGCAATAATTTCATTGTTCTTTCTCCTTTACATGTAATTTGCAAATGAAACACTATCATCTGATTATCAAGCTTTCATATACTGTGCAGTGTATATAATCATTTTTGACTTTATACTTTTTTAAGGTCCAAAATTGGACAGAAAACAGTATCTGTGGCAGTCACACCCAATGGCTATGCAGATGCAGTGTCTGGTAACAAATTTGTGATGCCAGAAGAAAGGCAAATTACATTCAACAAGTTTTTAGATATACTGGAAAATAAAGACACAGTGCCAGGGATATTTTACATACAAAAACAAAACTCAAATTTTACTGAAGAGTTTCCAGAATTGTTGCCTGATGCTGAAAGTGAAATTGAAATGGCTACCAAAGCTTTTGGTAAGTGTAAATCAGGTGAGGAATTGTTTTGATATGCATGCTCACGAAGTTGGGAGATTTAACATATCAGTTGAAAAACAGACTGTCAGTCAACCCAAATGATGTGTGATCCTTCTATGATAATTTCAAAAGATATGATAAAAATATAGAGGTAAGCACAGTGCACTATTTCCATATGAAGCATATAGCCACAATACCAGTTGTTATTACATGTACCTTCTTGAGTTTTATGCTCTAAATCCAAGGAGGAAAAATGCACTTTTAATTTATTTTACAATTATTTAACATTTAGTAGTATGACTAAGACTGTATCCTAAATACATAATTGCATTGTCCAGCAAATAACTTAAAATAACTATATATATACACGGTATATGATAAATAATCTTTTTATATTATTGTTTTTTTCAGGAAAAACTCCTGATGCTGTAAATTTTTGGATGGGAGATGCTAGAGCAGTCACTTCTTGTAAGTAAAAGAAAAAGGCACAAAACATGTATGAACAAAAAGAAGTCAAGGCAGCAAATAATTTGAATTGAATATATAATAGTGCAGTTTGTTATTCCCCATTTTTATGATGTAGGTTATTAAAGTTGCATAACTCTGTGGTAACAACATCTGATTAAAATATGAAATCAGAATACAGTTATTTGGTAATTTCTGCATAGTTTTTTTTTTATTTCCAGTGCATAAAGACCATTATGAAAACTTGTACTGTGTAGTCAAAGGCCACAAAACTTTCATTTTGATACCACCCACAGACCAACCCTTCATACCATATGGTAAGGACTGCTTATTTAAAAACCTTTTAAACTGAAAATTATATATTTGCCTATTGATTAAATTATGAACAGTCTCTTTTTGCTTATTACATTTCACTCATCTTCCTAATTTTCAGGGACATACCAAGCTGCTCATTATGAAGAAACCTCACGTGGGTCATTTTCTGTTATTGATGAAAAGGAAATTGGAAAAGTATGTGGATATCATCATGAGAAAATCTTTTTTACAGGTTTTAAGCATTATGTAAAAATAAAAAGACTGCATTTATAAAAAGATAAAAAGACCATTTACTAACAGCATTTGTTGGACTAAGGAATCATTCACAATGAATTTTGTCAATTGGGCTAATGCTATGAACTCCATGGGTGCTCACGCTGCATGCAATGAGATTAACAGACTAACACGCCTCCTCCTGGCATTGAATAAATAGTACAAAGACTGTTTTTTAATACAAATTGTATGTTGGAAACAAGAGTAGGTGTGTTAGTCTGTTAACCTGACTGCATTCAGTGAGAGTCCCTGTGGAGTAAGTGCGCATTAGCTAGGTTGACAAAATTCATTGAATTGTCCCTGAGGGATTCCATTAAATACAACATTCTGTAATTTTATGATTTTATTAAAGTGTCACAATGATTTCAGTATCCCAAAACTAAAATATTATATTTGTAATAACTTGTTAGAATTTTTTCTACATTATACTAGGTTCCATGGATCCCAGTAGATCCTCTTAATCCAGATACAGTCACGTATCCCTTATTTGCCAAAGCACACATTCTCACAGTAACTGTTCATGAAGGGGAGACCCTCTATTTGCCATCCTTGTGGTTTCATCACGTTCAGCAGTCACATGGATGCATTGCAGGTATGTACAGTATTAGTAAATGACAGATTCTGAGGTGGATCAAAGGAAACTGCAAATTTATAGGAAGGTAATAAATTTAAAATTTGATATTGCTAGTTTACTGTCTGACTGAACAATTTGATGGAAGACTTGGTTTTGATTATCCTTTGAATATGTAAGTAGTAGTACTTGTATATGCTACATATATGTGGAATCTCAATTCATAGATATCAGTCATTTTCTTTATGTAGCACACACATTTTTTATTACTGTAAAATAATTCTGTAATATGCTCAAATATACAAAACATATGAAAGAAAAAATAGCCAAGTTATTATTACTATACATCTTATAAGAGACAAACTATTATTATTCATTTTGAATAAATGTCAGTAAATTGTTTTCGTAATCCATATTAATGCAGATTATTTTATTATTTCAGTCAACTATTGGTATGATATGGAATATGACATCAAGTACAGTTATTTTAAATTTGTGGAAAGCTTGACTCAATTTATGACAAGTTCTGAGAGAAGAGAGAAACATGTCATGGAGGATCCAGTTACTTAAAATACTCTTCTAAGAAGTATTTTTAAAGGGGTGGTGCAATGGTTTTTAGAAAAGAACTATGTCAGTTACCAGTAACTTTTTTTTTTTGCATGATTTTTAAAAATGTAACATGTTTCATCATGTTTTTTATGATATTTCAGTAACACAGCGGGGAGTAAAGATGTGGTTACTGGTGCGGGGGATTATTTATTTATTTATTTATTTATTTATTTATTTATTTATATATTAAGCTATTTATTGAGGGTAGAAACATGGTAGGCGTAAGTCTAAAATTTATCTTCCCGATGGAGTATCAGTGCACTAACATGTAGTAAGAGTTGAGCCCCTTCTGTCACCATTGGTGTTGACCAACTGAATGGAGACTAAATGTCTCTTCAGTGTACAATTATATAAAGTAGACCCCAACACCCAACACCAACAGGTTACATGTACTATAAATTAATGGGCCTGAGTCAGAACCCGCAAAGTACTGCCCTTTTTACAGGCAGGTCCTTATGTTAGTGTACTGGAAATATTGAGAGTCAGAGATGAATACAAAGGAAACACTTGGCTGTCAACATTTCCCCACTTAGCCTGGCTTTTTACTTTGTTGCGATGTTATTTTTAACTAATAAAAGCAGTGTTTGAGGCTTGAGTTTGGTGTTTTACATTACTTGTGTAATTTTTTTTCCTTTTAATGGTTCAGGTTTAATTTAAAAAAGCATTCTTTGCTTGAGGGCAAAACCATGTTTTCAAGGATGACTTTGAAAGAGGACAGTGGCATGGATAACAGGCGTGTACAAGTGGTAATTTAAATCATCCAACGTGTATGGCTGCTAGAAAAATTGAAGATGGTGCTGAGGAGTGCTGCAAAATGGGCAAAGCTAAAATTTGGATATGAATTTACAATTAAGACTTGGAAACAATTACTCTTAGCAAAACATCATGCCTTCTGCAAATTTACAGCAAATTTGCTACAATATTACTGCAAACTGCAATTCCTTCTTGCAAATTTGCTGCAACAGAATTTTTCTTGCAAACTCCTCTGAACTTGTTTCTGCAAACTTTTTAGTTGCAGCAACATTGCTTCAATATTTCATTTGCTCAGGGTAATAATATGATGAGCCAATGTTATGTCCTTTGTGGAATTTAAAAAAGTAAAAAAAAAAATCAAATATTGGCCCCGTCAAATTAAAGAAAAATGTCCACATGACCATCCTGTGAATGTACATGTAACATTATCAAGGATCACTATGGCGGATTATCATGGTTGAGAGAGTTTGACGGTTTAGGTGATAATGCTTGTTTTTCTTTAGTGCGTATTTGACTATTCCACAAATCTTTCCAAAATATATACCAATGCAAATGACAAAAAAAGTTCATTTCCAAGTTTATTTTAATGAAAGTAAGAGCACCAGATTATAAGAACCCTAAGATAGACTGTGCTTGGTATTAGTACCTTTTGATACCTTTTTTCTGTGAACTTGTTTTAGCGCAATCACCAATGCATTATCAGACGATGAGAAGCGCTCCCTCGGGTTTCTCTTAGACTAACAGACCGAAAATGTGTTCAAATATCACTATATCCAGAACCAAATTCTTTTTGAAATCATAACATATTGCCCTGATACACAAGTGCTTGAATACGATAACCCCCGGAGAGAACCTATCAGCCATCAACATTTACAGAATGTCAATTTAAGCAAGATCGTTACGAAACGTAAATTTTGTTATCGTTCGTACCGATAGACCGAGAAGTGATGATACCCGTAAGTATGGCATATTACTTAGGCATCTTGTTTTATTTCTTGTATTCCGTTAAGTGGTATATGTATTTAAAATATAGTCAGCTTATAAATTAATGTACAAGTACTAGTAAAGTTTTTTTTTCTATAATAAGACTGTCTTTTAAAAAGTGATCTGTCACCGCTGGTTACCATTTCATACATGTAGTTCTGCTCGCTTCTGCCAAAAATGCTATAAATTGAGACAACCGACAATTTACAATCGACATTCACAACAAATCGAAGCACTACAATGTAGGTGACATACGAGTGAAATATGTCCATACACACTCATGTGTATTATTCTCACATGTACCAAAACAAGCTAACTTCTCCCTTCAAGCAGAGTAATTTGTTTTTCTATCTGTTTAATGAATATGTGTTTGACATAACCACAGTTGCTTTTTGGTCCTTTGTCAAGATTCATCTTCATCTGCTCTAGAAGGCCTGTCCTAAGATCTTGACCCATAGTGTACTAAAACATATAAATGAAAGGTGTTTACAGATTCATATTCCCTTTGTTGAATTTGAGTTATCAAGGTAGTGTAAAGCGTTAAATGTATCTCCTATATTAAACAGAAATTGAAAGGTTCAAATAAAAAGGTGTTTTACTCATTTTTTTACATCTCTCATTATTTTTAAACTGTGTGGTCTTAATTCACCCAGCTTTTTATAATGGTCATGACAATATTCTTAGTGATAAAAGTATCAAGCTTCAAAAGACGTTTATAATTTAAATATTTTTATTGGAACATCTATACGCGTATTTTTCCGTGCTTGTGAATATAAAGATGTGCGTCATACAGGTATAATACTCTAAAACACTAATGACTCTGAATGATTAATGTACCTTTCTAAAAGCTTCATAAACTGCATTGAAGGGCGGTTGTTTGTCATTATGGTACATTCTCCTGTTACCATGGAGAACTGAAATGCCCTCTTTCTCTGCGTCTTTACAAACACTGGCATACATACAGCAGTCTGGCCTGTAATTCCAATCACAGGTCAACTCAAATACCTTTTCTGAAAATAAATATAAAACAACCACAGTTTTATTTTTTATTTATTAAAATATATCAATTAGGTGTTTTTAACATTGAAACATGTACCACGCAGCATGCACATAATATATACTTATAATTGTTTTGTCTGTTCACAGGATATTCCTTTATGCGAAAATTCCAATTGCAGCTTAAAAGGCGTTATTAGGAAGTTTAGCTTAGTTTTGGACATTGTTTTTAATATATTTGCATTACATATAAGGTAAACAAACCAGATGCTTAATATTTGGTACATGGATGCCTCAGTTATACGTTGCGGTTATTCACAAGAATACCAAACACTGGTTTAATGGTTGGAAACCAACCCATGCGAAACCGCAAAGTAGTTCGAAGGGACTTTAAGGACTAAGTTTTATAAAGAATGTTTAGCACCAACCGGTCTATAAATCATTTGATGAAATAAGTCCCTAGACGTGTTATGGAAAGGACGATTACTAGCAGTAAAGACCTTGTGTCCAAAAAATTAGAAGGAAATATTTGTCACAATAATCTGTTCTTCACGCTAAAGGAGTGGTTTATATCAGTTTCTGGGGTAACATGATCTTTTAGAAGATTTTACAAATATTAAATTGAATATCTGCCAAATTTTAAAATGAAGGAATTCTGCAAAAGACCTGGCTAACGCCTGGATAAAAAGGNNTTCTGCTCGCTTCTGCCAAAAATGCTATAAATTGAGACAACCGACAATTTACAATCGACATTCACAACAAATCGAAGCACTACAATGTAGGTGACATACGAGTGAAATATGTCCATACACACTCATGTGTATTATTCTCACATGTACCAAAACAAGCTAACTTCTCCCTTCAAGCAGAGTAATTTGTTTTTCTATCTGTTTAATGAATATGTGTTTGACATAACCACAGTTGCTTTTTGGTCCTTTGTCAAGATTCATCTTCATCTGCTCTAGAAGGCCTGTCCTAAGATCTTGACCCATAGTGTACTAAAACATATAAATGAAAGGTGTTTACAGATTCATATTCCCTTTGTTGAATTTGAGTTATCAAGGTAGTGTAAAGCGTTAAATGTATCTCCTATATTAAACAGAAATTGAAAGGTTCAAATAAAAAGGTGTTTTACTCATTTTTTTACATCTCTCATTATTTTTAAACTGTGTGGTCTTAATTCACCCAGCTTTTTATAATGGTCATGACAATATTCTTAGTGATAAAAGTATCAAGCTTCAAAAGACGTTTATAATTTAAATATTTTTATTGGAACATCTATACGCGTATTTTTCCGTGCTTGTGAATATAAAGATGTGCGTCATACAGGTATAATACTCTAAAACACTAATGACTCTGAATGATTAATGTACCTTTCTAAAAGCTTCATAAACTGCATTGAAGGGCGGTTGTTTGTCATTATGGTACATTCTCCTGTTACCATGGAGAACTGAAATGCCCTCTTTCTCTGCGTCTTTACAAACACTGGCATACATACAGCAGTCTGGCCTGTAATTCCAATCACAGGTCAACTCAAATACCTTTTCTGAAAATAAATATAAAACAACCACAGTTTTATTTTTTATTTATTAAAATATATCAATTAGGTGTTTTTAACATTGAAACATGTGCCACGCAATATTTATGAGATCCTGATCATCTAATGTTGTGCTGAATTTGTACATCAGGTAAAATTTTGTGATCAGCTCTTTCCATGGAAACTCCCTCATTCTTGTCAAGTTCATTAATATCACCCCGGAATTTAATCCTGAAAGAAAAAAGGAAATCTAGAGTAAAAGAAAAAGCGTGGAAAAGTTCCACCAGCTTAGACATTTACATTTACAAGGAAGTGTTTATAATATTGCCAATCTTGCTCTGAGTGATCTTAGAAATGTTCAAGTGTACGCAAAAATTAAATAAAGAAGAGGACACCCCATTTTTGATTTGTTGTATCCGTCCTGTCCGGACTTTATTGCAATAGAATCTTAAGGAATGTGGTATTGAGAGAAGTATTTGATTTTCAACTGAGAGAAAATTATGTCGCCAACTTCGTTTTTATTCTGTTTTGTCAGTGTATTCTAAAACAAAGATTTCTAATCAAACCAATAAAGCAGTCAGATTTATCTAAAGAACTAGTTTTAAAATCTTCAGAAATTATTTTTATATTCGTCAATAAGGCCCATTTGACAACAGATTGCAAGTTGCTTCTTAAAGAAAAATATAGGCTAAAAACTATGTGGGAATGTCTAAAATATGTATGTCAATTTCTGTCAGTTCAGGTTCCTTCAATACTCCATTGTTATCAATTAGGAATTCATAGGAGCTCAGTGGTTTGGTTGAGTAGAAAAAACTGGGTGTCATGGCTGTTTGCACACGTAGTAGGCTTTGTACGAATTACCATTATTATCATTTTATAACCTTATGAATACAATGTAGCTACGTGTTCATATAAATCTTGATGAATTAAACTGCCAATTTAAACATCTTTTAATTACCAAAGACTGACTTACCAAAGGCAACAACCGTCGCACTCGTTAGAAAAATGAAATTAATGAAGAATAAAATCGAGGGCTTGTGTTGACCGACAATTAATTTTAAAACAAACTAGACCTTACATTTGGTTAATACATAAAATGACAGCCATTTGTTCAATATATAGGACGGTACCGCTACATCATCCAACACGAGAGAAATCCTTCCAGATCAGCTTCTGGTTATTCATCAGCCGAAATTTGGAGATGAAATCTCGTCACAATAGATAGATGTCAACGCACGGTATGCTTTACCGCCCAGTTCTCAAAGGGGAAATCCGAGATAGTCTTGAAACGAGGATGACGGCGGTGTGTGATGTCACCCGTGAATAGAAAAAACTGGATGAAATGCAGCTCAAGTCCAGAAAAATGTCGCCATTTTTTACGAAAATTTGCGAGACTTTCTGCCACAATGATACAAGCAGATAATGTAAAAGCTTTAATATTCTTACCCTTCAATCCATAATGTGGAAGCAGAACAAAATGATCGTACCCATCTAATCTATGCATACGTTCAGGAGCAAGGGCTGCTATATGACTAGAGTTGAAATACTTAAAGAAGTTCCAGAGATCAACAAAAGGTCGCAAAAATAAGATATCTGTGTCCACATACAGCACGGAATCAACATCCTCCAAGAGAGTCTGCAAAGAGAGAAATTGGATCCAGTTGCCGTCTGCAGGTTTAAAAATTGTTTTCAAAAATACTCATCAGAATTAAATACTTAAGAATTTCTTTAAAACTGACCCAGACCACAACTCCACTCCCTGCTTCCAAACATGAAACTAGTGGTGGGAAACAACTGCCTCTACTGCTTGGGGTTTTATCTGTTCATAAACCTCAATACTTATAAATTCATTTTTGTTATATCACCATTTAAATCGCCATTCAAGATTAAAATCTAATTTTCAAACGAATATAACAAATTCCAAGTAATGGAATTTATCTATCTCTTAAAGTTAAGTGAAAGAGTGTATTAGAACAGACTGGATAAATGTATTGCAACCGACACATTTGGTGATTTGCCAGCTTACCGGTAAAAATAATCTTTGAGTGACACATGGTTTATTTGCTTTTAAATTCTTCCATTCTTCAAAACTGTTTTCCTCAGGGTATGTAATAGGATAAAGCTGGTAGGTAAATGTGTCCTGTAAAGCAGCTGTCCATTTGTCCAACTGTCCAAGAAATAAAAATTCCGAACAATTGTTTACAGTTTATAAACTATTTTTAAAAATAATGGAATATTCCAACAGAATATTGTTTCTGCGATTTCAATAATTAAGTTCAAACTATGACAAAATGTATTATTCAAAGAGCTCATTTGTGTTCTTTTATAATTCCTTGCTCTACCTTCAAGCAACAGTATATTAGAGAATTTTTTCGTTTGGGTTCCTTCTGGTGATCAATGATATTAATTTGGCAAATTATTGGCATTTTAACGGGAAAAGTTAATGCCATGTTTAAGGAAGCATGGATAAGAGAAAAAAGAAGGTCATCCGAAGGCAATAAAGTGCCATTAAGAATAAAAAAAACAATTAACATCTAGCGTAGCTGCCAAGGACGGCATCTCATGACAATCGTCATTTTTCACCTTTGGGCGGAAGACAACAGCAGCAGCAAAGTGTTTAGACCAGAGTTATTTCTTTTTCGTTATTGCGAGGATTCCATTTGTTTGCAGACCAGTATTCATTCCTGATGGTGCCAGAGTAAGTTACATTTGGTCTGCCTCTGTTAGCTTTTCCTCTAGAACTTTTCCGCCAGAACTTGCACAAAGACGTCGGCAGCTACGCTTTCTCTGAGGAACACTAGACTGGTTCGTTTCTTGACAATTTACATGCACATTGTCTATGAAAATTATTACACATGCCAATGATTTAATACTAATTTTCATTTTCTTTCATCAGATGCATGTTAACGAAATATACTGTACAAACTGACCGATCCAAAAGTGAACTGGAGATGGCATTAGGGAAGGAGAAAATTTTATAGTCTCTCCCCTCGCTTTGCCTACCTTATTCTTATTCTGATACACATACTTTAATAATCCATATGTGTCATAGTCATTAAAATCCAGTCAGATTTGATATTAGCTTTGGCAAGATGGCAAGCGAAATATACATTGTAACCCCCTACCAAAAAAAACTGTCATCTCTAGTGCAATGCATGGAAAGAAAGAGAAAATTAAGTCAGAAACCAATAGTTCCCTCAGTTATCCTCTTCAATGAGGTTCTGATCTGTGTGGTGCCCCCCTACAAACAGTAAACCACATCGTAGAGATTTGTCAGCTGCATCAGTGCCCAGGGTTGGACTCACTAAACTCGTTAGACGAAAGAGCTAAAGACTGGCTTGAAAATGCCAATATAATCCTTTGCCTTTTGATTCTTTAGTGTACACTACCTAGATGAAAACGGACATACGCATATATGTGTGTGTGTGTGTGTGTGTGTGTTCTGATCTATAGACTATACTGCCCTTTAGGGGAGGGGGAACATACGTGGAGTAGAATATGATGCTGAAACATAACTGGGTGGTCAAGGTCCCCAAGACATTCTCAACAGAATTTTTGTAGTTCCTTTGCAGGACTTGGATGTATTTCGCGTATCAGCTCGCCTACGCCATGGTAGTCAATACCCCTCCCATGACTGATAAGGGCTGCGTCCTGTCAACATGAAGCAGAAAATTGGAAGGATAATTTTACCAGCTGTTCTACAAACACTTGCGCGTCCATCACTTCTGAAAACGCCGGAACTGCTTTCTTCTGAGAACAGTATCGATGCCCAATAGCTGGCTGGTGTCCATGTTATTATCATTATTATCATTATAATGTTCTTAACTTCAATCCCCAGGTTGCAATCTTAGTAAACTATTATTGTTATTATTATTATTATTATTATTATTATTATTATGTAGGAGTTGTGGTACACCATCTGACTCGAAGTAGACGGTTCCTGACGGTGATCACTCCAGTCCTGCCAAAATAACAGCTTCTGTGTAGACGTCTTCTGACGGTAAACTCAGAAACATGGTTTACCTTATTCTTGTTAAATGTTGCAGTCAAGTTCTTAAATGTCATGAAAAGTTGTGTTAACATTCTCTCTTCTCTGGGTGTCGCTTCCTTCGGTCGGCCTTAAGCCTGGTGCACACTGCACTTCCAACCTTTTGCAACATCAGTTGCAAGGAGGTAACCATAGGTTTTAAAGTGGTCGCATAAGGTTGCTAACAGTTCCCCAGCGATTGTTGACACATGAAGGTCATTTTTTGTGCACTGACAACTAGTGCGACTTAAGCTGAAAATATCGGCATCCATAAGGTTGCCTATCGGTCTCTTCTTGGTTGCTAGTAGGTCATCATAACCAGTAGCATACTACTTGTAACTGCACAGTCGATTGACGGTATTTATTCGCCTGGTCTCTTACAAGTTTCTAATCAGTCGCAAGTAGTCGGCAGCAGGTCGCTAGAAGGTTGCAGTTGTAACTGCAAGGTTGCATAGGCGTTGGATGGTGGTCTATTGAGACGGAGACTTTTTTCATAATTTGTCATGTGTGCCTTCTAAATATCATGATCAAAAACCATAATATTTTAGAAAAAGAAAGCATAAATTGCATTTGTTGGCAAGATTTTACACTAATGTTAAGGTTTACATTTACGAAAACAAAAAAATTTATATGAGGCTAAAAGGCAATGTGCGATTTTTTTCAAAAAACATTGGTGAATATGGTGATACCCTCAATGTTTCATCGCTGTATGTCATTTAAAATTTGCAAAGCCATATTATCTGAGTAAGCAATGTAACAAATACACTGATGCAGAGAAAACGGAAAATGAAAATAATTTAATCAGCGTTGTATTATTCCTATCATTTCATATTTTCAACCATTAAAATGATCTACAAATAATGTTACAGATCGTTAAATGTGTCCAGGAATCTTAAATGAAATAGTTACAGTAGATACAAATTAACATTTTTCCAGTGCTTGGTATCCTCACTACAAGGATGGTAAAGTGTAAAAAAGTACACGATGCGCACGACCTGTCACGAGTTAATTTGGATATATTGTAAATGGTACACGCCTGGGGCTAAAAAGACAAAGGGGAGACCACAATATCGGTAGCAAATCAGTTGCAAAGCAGTCGGCGACCTTTTAGCAACCGGTTGGATACCACAAATAGGTTTTTCAGTCGCCAGGGGGTTATCGTTGCTGCACCGAAAATAGGATCGACCAGATATTAACCCAGCGTTTTGAAAACCACGAGTTCTTGCAACCGGTGACAGTTGCCTGTCGCAAAGAGTCTTTTTTGTACAGTGTGACCGTAACAGCACAGGCCCTGCGACCTCAGAAAGATCAAGTATTTAAACAAGAAAATATTAAGGGGTATTATAAGATAAATAAGGATTGAAAGTTTTCAAATTTATGTTTTTTATTAAAGCACTGGTTTTATTAGGCGAAGGTGTAGTCTGTTCAAAAGTTCGTAAAATATTGCTGGTTCTATTTGGGAATGTTCAACATCGCTTTGAAAGTTAAAACGATCCACGTGACACAGGCGAGTCGAATCTAAGACTGGGTTCCCATGCCTAGATCGATCCATCTGGATTGGTCTAATTCCCTGGGGAGTCTTACTAAATAGCTATCACCTAACCTGCTTAAATGTCTGTCAGGCCACCGAATCAGCTAGGGGGTAAAGATAACTACCCTCTAACAGCTTTACTAGGCGCGACAGACATTGAAGCCGGTTACGTTGGTTAGGAATAGGATGCTTGGATAAAAAGGTTCTATTCCACCCTGGGGCACGATGAGTGTTTATCTCGTGCAAGGAAACACCCACATGTAGGTCAATGTTCTATTGCTCACAGTAAGTAAGTAGTCTTACACATTGTAATTGGTTAATACCATACTCACTAAAATTTTATTTTCATTTTTATCTACCCAGGTGGATGCATATGTTGCAATGAATAAACTATAAACTAAATTCCTCAATTTACATACGATGATTGGTTTCCTACCGGTAGTTGTAATGTAATAGAAAAATTAAATCTATGGGGACCTTTAAAGCAATGTTTATAAATGCGTTAGGGGGAGACACTTTTTTGCCAGGGGAGTAAAGTACAGGTACCTGTACATGTATACGTACTTGTTCTGGTTCTTTGATTTTGTATGTACTAGCAAACATAGCATTACCTGTTGTTTGAAACCTAGATGAAGATCATATTCTGCAAATATGTGGACCTTAATTGCATTTCTGGAGAGAATAAGAGCAGATTTGATCATGACCAGTGTCTCCTCAAGTCTATCCCCACAGGCCACTACAGCAAGGTGCATGTTTGGTGCACCAGATGCATTTGGTGAACTGCTGAAACATAGTTTTCGAGATTAAGACTTATATGATTTAGTTTTCGAGATTAAGACTTATATGATTTAACATGCTTAGTTGGCGCTCGAACTAGCTTGCGTGCCTTAACAGAGACGCTCGGCATGAAAAATTCTTATAAAGTTTTCCGTCACATTTGAATAAATTCAGTTTGGCAAAAACAACCAATTCTCAGTTGTCTTTGACAGGGGCGTAACCAGCCATACGCACGTATGCGCTGTGCGTACAATTATTTTGGCATAATCTGCAGGCATAATCTGCATATGTGCCCAAAGTTTGTGTCAGTAAAGCCCAAGATAAATAAATATACCGTTCTGGGCAAGGCTGTAATATTGGACGGCATCACTGGACGGCCAATATTTTCAAAGACGGCTGGACGGCTTACGATTTTAAAAAATGAGGGCTTGGCTTGTCGAGGCGGCCGTGGACATCGTACGAAAATTCCTTAGAGTAATTTATGATGCGTCCCAGTTGAATAATGCTACTTTGTAGTGCATGCTGTTATTCTGTCACAACTTAAAGCTTACAAAACACAGTGAAATGTTTCCATTAACTTTTAAATACATAATGCAGCAGTGACAAGAATGATCTACATGCGGTACAAAACGCGTGTAGGCCCTAATAAATGAAGTCTGAGCTCACTATTATGAAAGGGGACACCTTCGAACGGCACCTGACAAAGCTGATAGACAAGAACGGCAATTTAAAATCTTCAGCGAGAGATCGTTCGCAATCCGAAAGAGACGAGAAGGCAACTTTCTTATTTGTTCAAAGGGCTTCGTTAGTCGAAGATTGGGAGCAAGAGATAGTTACCGACCGCAGCGAGTAGAGAAGCCGCTTCTCGTATCTTCAGCGGGAGATCGATCGCGATCCCAGCTAAACGAGAAAACAATTTTCATATTCGTTCAAAAGACTTCGTTCGCAGAATATCGTCAGCCGGTTCTCGTTTGCGATCCGAGCGAGAGGAGAAGGCAATTTTCTTATTCATTCAAGGGCGTTCTTTCGCGAAAGAGCGTCAGCGGGAGATCGTTATCAACTATTTTTAACCCTCCCTTCACAATGAAATTAATTATTTTTAATTTTTTTTTCACTTAATTTTTACCCCTAAACAGCCAGTTAGTTAACTAACTTTTAAATATCTTATCCAGTTAAGCACTGGACAGTTAACTAACCGGCTGTTTAAACACTGTTTATGAAACACATTTTTAACCATCTTTTTGTTAAGGGGTGTGAGGAGAATTTATCTACTGGTTAAACTTATACACTGGTTAGTGCTAAACGTCCTTTATGAAACTGGGCCCAGGGTGAAAATTTGAAGGAAATTACAATCCTGGAAAAAGCGTTGGTTCTGGGTGAAATAATATACTGGAACTTAATAATATTATGGGAATATTTTAAACTTTAAGTGATGAATTTATTACTGGTGAAAACTAAGCTATTATTTTGGCGCATAAAATTTAAACTGCCCTTCATTTGTTGCGTAAGTCTACAATTAGCTGTACATGGGAATTTTGAAAATCTGTGCGTGGAATTTTAAAAGGTCTGGTTACGCCCCTGTTTGACACCGCTCTAAGAGCAAGAATTGTTACAGAAAACTATAAATACCTAATTAGGCTTTTTTCTGTTTGGAAGAAATTCATCAGCGTCTTATTTTCTTCAAGTTCATTTTGGTCATAAATATCCTTATTAGTCAATCCAGGTTTTTTGCTTCTTGTCAGGCTTGTGCGAAAAAAGCGAGTGTATGCGATGACACAGGCAATAAATATGATGAATTTAACAATGACCTTGCCACCAAAACAACGCAAATGTAATGTCCACATAGTACCACAGTTGTTGTTCGAACAAAACTCGTCCTTCACAGACTGATGGATGAACAAGTTCTTTTGGAAGCCGACAAGTGCCACGTTAAATATATTATGAGATACTGTGTCCACTATCCCACAGTCCCGCCGGATAGTCCCCTTACTCTGCGGGTCGCTGCGGGTTGTTCATACGGCCTGGCGCGGTAACCATGGAAATAACATTGTCATCCATGCGCTGTTTGGTTTCTCTTAAGAATAGTGCCATGCCCTGCCCCGTCGGGTGATTATCGTGACTTACTTTCTGCTAACAAAATAGCCTAACCCTAGCTCGCTGATTAAAGACTTTAAAAAGAATCCGTGCTCTAAAGTAGTCACTCACTCTTTAGATCAGTGCAGTGGATGATTTAGAGAGGGTGCCATGGGGGTCATGACCTCCCTTCGATTTTTGAAAAAAGTCACACCAATGGTGAATTTAGAATTTTGACTAGCTGAATCACAGTTCTTAACTGTATCAAATGACACCGCTCGCCCTCTAAAATACCATTTTTTTCGAGGCCCTTCAGCGGGCCCTGAACCCCACACCAAAGGGGGGGGGGGGGTTAAGGTCTGCTTCTCATGCGCGGCCTGTCATTCTTAAAAAACGGACCCCCTTCAAATAATCCTGGATCCGCCCCTGCAGTGTTGCCTTCAAAAATTGTGTTTATGCTCTCAAACTCCTCCATAGTCGCAACAGAGTGGTTCAGATGTACTTGTGCTTTAAATGAAATCTTTCATTATGGTTTTTCTGGTGTGGTTTGTTTGTTTGTCTGTCTGTTTGTCATCAACATAACTCAAAAAGTTATGGATGAATTTCGATGAAATTTTCAGGGTAGGTCAGAAATGGGTTAACTTAGATGTGTTTAGTTTTTGGTGGTGATCTGGATCAACAATGAATCAATAATCAATAATCAAAAATAAAAAAACTAAGTTATGGACCGATTTTGATGAAATTTTCAGGAACCGTCAGAAGTGGGCCAAGAAATAGATGATTAGTTTTTGGTGGTGATCTGGATCAATAATCAATCAAAAATCAATAATAAAAAACTAAATCAGTATAGAATGGAAATTTAGGGGTGAAACGTCATTGGGTGAAGACTTTGCTGCCTTGGCGGAGGTCTGGTCGGAGTGCTTTTCTGGTTTATTTATTTATTTATTTATTTATTTATTTATTTTGGGGGGGGGATTTATTTCGTTCGGCTTTTTGATCAAATTTTGTTTCCTATATGCTAAGGAAAGACTGAGTGGAGCGTTTTTTTTTTTTTTTTTTTTTTTTTTTTTTTTTTTTTTTTTTTTTTTTTTTTTTTTTTTTTTTTGTGCCGATAAATTTTTAATCTGGAACTCTCCGCGACTGACAGGTAGGTCACAGGTCAGTCATTCCACTGTGACCACATTATAACTTTCACCCACATGGTCACATTATAATTTTTAGTAGGTCTGGCATTCTCATATGGTCACATTAATTTTCACATTTGGTGATATTCATTCCCCCTATGGTCATATTGATTTTCTGATCTGGTTATGATTATTCCATATGGTCACGCTGATTTTCCCATTCGTCGCTGTCAATCACATATAGACACGTCCATTTTCTCATTTGGTCGCAGTCAGTCATTGTCTCATTGAGTCACACTACACATGATTGTATGTTATTATTTTTGGTCAACTGTAGACTCTGTTCACCTTGTCTTAGTTTCGACTCGTCTGTGTCCCGTGTATAGTTTTGACTTTTAAGCGAAGTTTAACATTCCCAGGCAAGGTTTTTTCGACTTCCCGTAGATGAAACCCATTAAAGTATATACAATATAAATAATCATTATTGGTACGTGTTTTATATCAATTTTTATTAAACTTTCATTTGAATACAGTGAGAGATAAAAATATATGCTACGACATTAAAATACATTGCTTGTAACTGACGTTACAAGAACAATTTTTTCATCCTCAATATTCCTTACATGGACAAGATTTTTCCGTGAAATGCCATCCTGCTACCAGGTAACCTCCTGCAAATACAACTAAAAAGTGCAGTATTTTTTCTCCAATTATCTATGAATAAGTTAACTTCGTTCTCTCTTCAAACACTGTTATTTGCTTTTCTATCTGTTTGACATTTCCACATTTACTATTGGGTCCTTTGTCAATATTCTCCCTCATTTGCTGTAAAAGTCTGGTCCTGGGATCATCTCCAATATTATACTGAAATAAACAGATGGAAAATAATCTGATACGTGTTGGTAATTCATTAGGTTAAATATAAAGGGCAGAGTGTAGAAGTGTACAGTAGAATAACTGAAACGTCAATAACATCACTCTGGTATGAAGTGAACATTCTACAACATTACATGGATTCTGTTTTAACATTATGTTTAGATGTATGTCATATAGCTTGTAAACTTCCCATTTCTCAGAAACAAAAATTATTTGATATTACCTGCATAGGTGCAATGCATTTCCTTGTATCAGTATGTACAAAGCATACCAGCATTCAGTCAAGATAAATTGTGTGTGATTTACATTGTAATAATAAACATATACCTGCCTAAAGGCTTCATACACTGCTTTAAACACTGGCTGTTTGTCATTGTGATACACTCCACTGTTACCATGGACCACAGAAATTCCCTCTCTTTCACCAACTTTGCAAACACTCATGAACCTGCAGTGATCTGGTCTATAATTCCAATCACATGTTAACTCAAATAGTTTATCTGCAAAGTTAAAAAAGTGCTTAAATTAAAATTCAGACATCTTTAAAAATCAAGATGCTTATTTTGTAACCCTGCAATGTATTCAATAATTGCTTCATTAATTTGCTTTTATTTCTCTAGATTTATGTTACTTTTATCATAATTCTTCAAGAAACAATTATCATCTTCAGTAAAATGTGTAGACTGTATAAATATTGGCGACAGAAGAATCTCTAAATAAAAGTACATGTATTATACACAAATGTGCATGTATTTAAGTCTCTCTTAACATTTATCTAGTATACATTTCATTTAGTACCTGGATGAAAATGGAATATAATATTTATGATATCTTGGTCTCCCACAGGAATATTGAGCTTGTACACCTCATAAAATTTTGTGACCAGTTCTATCCATGGAAACCTTCTCATTCTAGTCAAGTTCATCAACATCACACCAGAATTCAATCCTGAAACATAGCAACATTTTAACACTGAAGCACTGAAAAATTCCATCCACAAACACAAATATAAACTGTTGCTACATGCATGTTTATGTTTACCATGTTTGTTTACTAGATAAGGCAACAAAGTGCAACTGTTTAGACTTCATTTATTAAATAATACAGTTTATACAATACCAGTTGGGACATAGGCTGAGAAAAATGCTTCAAAGCCTACAATATGGTGCATCTAGATAGTCCAAAGGTCCATGCATTGCTTCAAAGGTTCATTGGTCCAAAAACATCATAACATTTTCATCAGTTAAAAGGTTCCATTGGTTGGAAGGTTCTATAGTGAACGTTCGGCACAATGAATATAAGGCCTATTGTCATGCACCCCACATCCGTGCAGGTTATTTTCACTGCCTGTGGTATTCATGTACAGGTACATAGACAATTAATGACTAATAGAAATGAGAGTCCCTGTGGACTGGAATAATGGAAAAGATGTAACATTTTGCACAGCAACTTTCCCCATTCTAAAAATAAGACCCTACCCAATCGTCCATAGTATGTATGCACAGCAACTATCTTGTACCAGCTTGCTTCTCCATCCATGTAGTCAGGTGCAAGGGCTGCTATATGGCTGGAGTTAAACTCTTTGAAGAAGCTCCAGATGTCATCAAAAGGTCGCATAAACAAAATGTCTGTGTCCACATACAGCAAAGAATCAACATCTTTCATGACATACTGCAAACAATTAATTTTTTGTGTTCGGCTAAAAATTCCAAATATTTTCAAATGATTATCAAACAGATAGTACCTGTACATGTATTCTGAATAGTGATTGTGGTTATAAAATGACAAGAGTTAAAAAATAATTATTATTGAAATTTTAAGTCAAGTTGCTCATTGAATAATAATCCACTATGAGGCCATTCTCTCTGCCTCTCACACGACTCCTCATGCATTGTCCCTCGACCGGTTGAATTGAGCCGAGATTTAATTACTGTGCCCCTGCAGGGACGATGCAGGGGGAGGCATGAAACAGGCAGAGAGACCATTACAGGATTAAGTGGTCTTTCTTTCATGTATCCCGTAGGTCCCCCATATTTAGGTTGTGGACCAGTTAGCACTCGGATCTTCTCCTTCTGAATGGCCCCATACACTTTCATGCCTAAATGGTCAATACGCAGGGCAGCTCTGAGCTTTTAAAATTAAACAAATTTGCAGTCTTACTGGTAAAAATAACCTCTGAGTGGCACATGGTTTGAATATCTTCTTCCATTCTTCAACATTGTAATTTTCTGGATATGTGATAGGGTAAAGCTGGTAAGTAAATGTGCCCTGAGAAGCTGCCATCCACTTATCCAACTGTAAAGAAAAAACACTTATAAATTTGTGTACCAATAAATTTTGCACCTAAAATCACTTTTATGTAAACTGATGAAGGTGCTGCTTATAAGTCTACTGGCCTAGAGGAATGACAAATCTGAATTTGCTCAAATACATTCTGCTGAAAAGGCTGGTCCTGTATGAGTGGTAGAGTACCAACCTCCTAGCAGGTGTTCTTTGTTTTGGCATTTTTCAACTTTTACATGTAGCTATACTGGACTGAAAAGGCTTGCAAAAAGTATTTATAGTATTACAGCAAAGGGGCAAGACACGCCCTTTGATAAACCCCTTTATTGCTTATACATGTACCCGTACAGTCTGAATATTTTTACACAGCATGTGGTATATACTTGGTACATGTTTATACTGGTACTGGTACTGGCACTTTTTTATTATACTGGTAAACATAGCATTACCTGTTGCTTGAAACCTAGATGAAGATCATATTCTGCAAATATGTGGACCTTAATTGCATTTCTGGAGAGAATAAGAGCAGATTTGATCATGACCAGTGTCTCCTCAAGTCTATCCCCACAGGCCACTACTGCAAGGTGCATGTTTGGTACATCAGGTACTTGAGGGTTTCTAAATAATTAAAATGATACTTTTTATACACCTTTAATTCACCTTTAATTTTGTTTGAAATTGAAATGCTCTCACGCACCAGTACGCTTACAAATGCTGACGGTGAAGACTTACAGCTTCAGAAATTGATGATCACAGGAGAAATTTACTTGCTTATCATGGCATAAAAGTGTTTATATGTTCATGATTGTGTGTTACTGTCTGCTTAAGATGGTTTTAGAGACAGACACCATGCATGGGAATATTGTTAAGGTCTGGTTTTAAAGCAAAACTATGATAATTACTGTTTGTGTTGCAGGATATTGTTGATTTATACTCATTACCACTCAAATTGGCTTGTTGAAACCTACTAAATAGAAAAATTGAACACAAAACTAGGATGCTCACCAAGAAAGCCAAAAGAACTGGTTTGCAAAGTTATAACATGTGTCAAATACTTGTAAAGGCATTTAGTCACATTTGGAATAATGTTATAGAAGTATGATATGATGAATGAACAGTAGGTGCCAGTCAGTCACCCATTGTCTTTCTGGCTGTTTGAAAGTAATCAAATTTCCAAAACTCCAAAAATGCTATGAAATACAAGCATGCATGTGTAGGATTATCTTGGTATGTGCATCTCCATAGTCTGAAATTAAGGTTCACTAGTATGAAAAATCATAACATTTTCATTAGTTTTTAACATGCATGATGCATGAACGTTCAGACCAATGAACATTCAGACTATTGTCATGCACCCATATTCAAAACACCGAGGCTCGAAATGACATGAAAATAAATTATTATTGCACCTGCTAAAAGTTGCATCATTTGGAATTTTTAAGGGACTTGAAATGTTTTCTGCCTTTAATCATTATGAGTCTGAAACTGGGTCCTACTAATTACCAGTTTCAAGGTATTTACTGAGTTTTGAATTACTGGAATAAACCTATTATATATATATATATATATATATATATATATATATATATATATATATATATATATATTCTACAAGTGCAGGTTAAAAAGTCATGAAGCAATTTGACATGAATTTAAATGAATAAAACATTTTTGGCAGCAAACAAGGTAAAAAGATCCAAAGTTAGGTGACATCGGGTTGTCTGTGAAGGATCATGTTATCTAGCTTCTAGTATTTTGGATTCCAAAGAACCAATTAAGCAGTAAATTAATTCAAAAGTGGTAAACTAAGTGAAATAAGCTTGAAGAAGTGATATTGATGTTTTCAATATTTCAAAATTCAAGACTTGATTTCAGTTGTTTAAATATCTCGATTCCAGTTATCTTATGACTGCTTGAACCCCATCGGAGTTTGCCAATCATAACTTGGTCAAATTAAGGAAAAGAACATCCCTGGGAAAGCTAATTACATAAACAGAAAAAATAGGAAAAGCTAATATAGAAATGTAACACTAATACTTTTTATATGTTTAGTGAGAATTGACATGTTAAAGAAAGCAAGCATACCCAGCATTATCTTCTTCTTGGGCAAACTCTTGCATCAGATCCGTTTCGTCTAGTGTAACATCTTCTTTGCCTGTCTGGATATCAGTCACTCCTTCCTCACTTTCTTTTAACTGATGGTGGATATATACATAAAATACGACAAAAGATAAGGCCAGTGTAAGAGTGCTCATTTTAAAAATCATTTTTAACCAGTATAACTTGAATCTGTACACCATTTTTAACCAGTACAACTTAAATTTGTGCATTAGGCAATAAGCAAAGTTATAACTGCTGAATATAACCTGCATGTTTCCTGGCCTGCATGCATGCAGAAGCAAGTGGGAAAGTGGATAAAGCAACTACAAAGCAGCAAAACTGTCAAATTAATGTACAGACAAAAAGCAGAAAATAAAGATGCAAGGGATTCAAGTCACATCAATACCACATAATATCAAGACAATCCAATCAGTCTGATTTTTTAAATTAACATTTATATTGATCACTCTGGTAAGTGTGAAGACAATAAGCCTTTCAATTTTCCTTGCATTATAATATAATATGTACTTATAAATTTAAAAAAAAAATAGTTATAATAAAAAAAAATTATCAGATCAGGCTAATTTTTCAACTTGACCTGTATTTTAGTAATATTGATCACTCCTGCAAGTTTGAAGACAATAGGTCAACCATTTTTTCCACTTAATGTGTTATCTTTATTGCTGAGAAAAAAACTTTTGAAGAAATGGTTTGATCAAGCTGATTTTTGATCTTAGCCTGTATTTTATGACTATTCATCTGGGCCCAGTTTCATCAACACTGGATAGCGATATTATTTAGATAACACTATCCATTTGACAAAATTGTTATCCTCTAGGCAATTACACTGTGGGTAAAGTAATATATATACTAAACCCTAGATACTTATTTTTGTCTCTGATATTGCTCTCCAGTGGTTAAAAAAGGCTGCTATTTTATATTTTCAGAGGATAACAACTGCATCCAAAGGATAATTTTATCCATAGGATAAAATTATCCAGTGTTGATGAAACTGGGCCCAGTTCTATAAGTTTGACATCAATAAGTCAGGGTCGTAGCCTTAGCAAAATGCCAGGGGGGGCAGTTAGCGGACACGAGTGGGCGAAAATTTTTAAAAAACTGTATATATAATACTGCATTCTGGTGCATTTTATTTGTTATTTATTGCTCAATCAGAAGTCAAAAATTGTGGGTTCATTTTGCCGTTTTGCCATATTTGCACCTCAAATCCCAGGGGGTGGCAGTTGCCCCCCCTGCCCCCCCCCCTCCCTGGAGGCTACGGCCCTGTAAGTTAAACGGTTTCCCACCAGTATCATGTTATCTCTAAAAGTGTACACAATGGCAACAACAAACAGATGGCTATTTATGCAGGTCTAGATCTGTATATAAAAATGAATATTGCATACTCCATTCAAAATGAACATGACAAAGCACACCTCAAACATTTTTGTTTCAACAATATTTTAACAAGTCAGTAACAATCTACATTTCTTATAAAGAAGGTGTGCATGTGTATGACTTCTCCTTGTTGTAACATTGTTTACATTCAAAAAATTGTATAGTAATTTGCATTTTTACAAGCTTTTCTTTTCAATTTTTTGGTTACCAACTTTGACTTCTGAATTTTATTTTTTTAAGGAGGTGTGCTTGAAACAGTGTTTATCAAGTCAGAAGGTAATAAATCCCATTTAACAATGACTATTTCTGAGATTTGTGGTTTCGTGATCAAGGGTATACGTATATACAATGGTATATCACATGCTGCAGAAAGATAAAGAAATACCTAGTTTGTAATCATTCAATATCAGGTAAAGAATTTTGTACTTTCTAAAATGCTATTTCGATACAATGATAATTAAGTCAAATGTAATTTTTTTCGCGGAATGACCTTGACAGGAATGGTAAATTTGAAATATATTTGGTCTACCAGTATAATATTCAGAATGTTAGAATGTTAGAGAGGCCTTTTTAAAGCCGGTGATAGGGTTAAATACGCTTAAAATCATGTTTTTGAGTTTTTTGTGTGTTTATATTAATCAAAAAAGTATCTTATGTTGGATGTAATAATTTTTATGAATTTGCATCGCAAAATGTGTCTTTTGATGAGTTTTTCAACCGGCACGCGCCCCAGTCAGGCTGACAACTAAGCCACGCCTCTGTTACTAAGGGCCGTTGCCATGAGGGGGTCGGAGCACAGTTAATGAGTTATAAGCCGATTACGTGTGCGGTAATAGGTCATAAGTCTTACATCAGCTTAGCAGCGAAGAAG